>JAUPMG010284920.1:0-32354 GCA_031762675.1 Pachysandra terminalis | reverse complement strand
TATTACTTTCACACAAATCCCAAGAGCAACGTTACCATTCATGCCGCCAATCCAGAAAAGCAAACCCACCTTTTAGATAAGTCAGAAAACAGATATTATAAGTAGGAGAGGTTTTTACCACGTGTTGTCTGTATTCTGAGAATCCATCTCAATCAATTTTTTAGAAGACACTTCAATGTCATAAATATCCTTTTGAATTCGCATATTTCAAAGGGACTCCCTTTGGCGGTTATCTTCCTCTGAAGGAGATCAAAATAACTGTATACTTACAAGGTGACCAGTGTATTCTCGAGTTATCCATATAGAGAGCTCGAGATTGAGTTTCTCATCAGGGAACTCGTTTTCATGATCAATGGTCCCTGTAAGGAATAGTCTATCTTGAGATCCTTTAAGGTGCATAACTACAGTAACCAATCCAAATGCACTCTATTTAAAGGAAATCAGAGACAAATCTGTTTCCCTTGTGAAGTCCTTTAAAGTATAATGAGAGGACTTTCTCAAATTCCAGAGGAAACCTATCTTTAGGAAATACTTCTGGAGATGATGTACCTTCGACTTCTAAAGCCCTTTCCACTGAGGATTTGCTTCTAGAAGTGAAATATATCCAATGTATAACTCGAAGTCAATTCATAATAATGATTAAGAGCGACTTCGAGTCCTAATGTGTTGTTCGGATGCATAAAAGAGTGCATTCGAGGGGTAAACCCAAAATTGTGTCCTTCGAGGAGGACAGAATCCTTAGTCTTTTTTAGGGTGACAAGCCCTTTAATGAATTGACCATCTCAAGGTGGTTAGCCTCGAATTCGCCTTAGGAGGAGGGAATATTCCTCCTTCGAATTCACTTTTGGCAAGAGGGAACTTACCTCCTTCGAATTCACCATCTAGAGGTGGTTAGCCTGTGAAGACCTCCCTCGGAATTGTCCTTCGAGGTCATCCCACGAGCATGTCCCTCGAGGTCATCCCGCGAACATGTCCCTCGCGGTCCTCCCATGGACTTGTCCTGTAAAAGATTCCCTCGGATTTGTCCTTCGAGGTTGTCCCACGAACATGTCCCTCGAAGTTCTCCCTCGGACTTGTCCTCCAAGTTTGCCTTCTAGTTTCTTTAGCTAGAAATGCATTCTTGCTTCGTGATCCTTTCAAGGCAAAACGTAATAAGCAGTCCTTCAAAGTCCATGGATGTAATCCAAGAATGACTTCTGAGTTAGAAGGTACAAAAGTTCCCTCGAGTTACTTCCCTCGAAGATCTTTCATTAGGTGGAATACCTTTAAAACGCAAGAGTATATAATAAAAACCACTCGAAGTCTGTTCTAGAAAGTAAGTAGATGTGACTTCGAGGTTTTATTGGAAACTTATCTTTTTTAGAAGTATACTAGGGTCATCAGCATGCTCCTAAGTATGTCCTTCGAGTGAAATAAGATGTTCTTGGAGGAAGAGGAAAATCCTTATTCCTCCGAGTATTTAGAGGGCAAAGTGTCGTTGGAAGCTAAGTCCTTATCCCTTTGAGTGAAAAAAGGATGTTAGTGCCTGCTTGCTGAGTTTGGAATGCATGGTGTCCTTTCACAAGCTAGAATTCAAAAAGATTGCTTCTCTAAGAAGCTTTCTTCTTTTTGGTGATAAGGATGGTCAGATATCTTTAAACCGATTCAAATATCACATTTTCACCAAAACGGTCTAATTACCGTACAGCAGCTGCTGACAACTGGCCAGTGAAAGACGGTTGTACAGCCATTTTAGGCTTTATTGAATGATTTAGTGTACGCGGCCATACCCAGAAACATGCACAAGCGCTTTTAAGAAAGCGCCACATGTAAAGTGGGGGTTTAATTAGCCCGCCTGATCACCAATAGCCCCCCGGTCTCAGGTTTCCTATGCTAAGGAAAGCATGAGATCGTACCTTGATCATGGTGGACATTAAATGCACGTTCCTCGAGGGGTGTGCTTTAAATGTGGATTATCCTGCGATTGCAACAAAATGATTTCTTCCTTGGGATCACGCGAAGTGCCAAAGTGCCTTTTTGATTTCTGCAATAGAAGATTTTTATTCTCTATATGTTGGAAGCTCAGTGAAGTCCTGTAACTTGAGTTTTTTTGAGCATTTGAGTTTTCCTCTCAAATCTTCTCTATTTCTCCGTGCTTTCTTACTTCCTTCTCCTTTTTCCTTTACCATTACTGAAATGGCATCTAAGAAAGCTACTACCAGTAAGAAGACATCCACCAAACTTGAGATTCCTACTGATCCATTTTGGAATGTAGTCAAGAATCCGGTACTGCAGGAAGCAGTGCAAAGTGGTGAACAACTGCTTTGCCCCTATGAGACTACTTTCATCAATGTTGGTTTCCCTCGTCTGAGCCAGGCGCCAGTATTCCGGGTGGAGAGGAAGGATTACCCTGTCTGAAATAGGGTTCCGGTCGCACTTCAACCTTCCTATTGGTTGCCCGGAGTGAGTGGCCCATATTATGGAGAATGCTGAGTACCGCAGGTTCTTAGATTCTGGGGAATGCTGGAGGCCATCCGTACCTATACGAGTGATTACCATAGGGATTACGAAGCCCTGAAGAAGTTTGTGGTCCGCTGGGACCCTGAGGATCATGTTTTTGTGGCGGCTTTTGGAGAAATTGGCATCGCGTTGGAAGACGTAGCCATTCTGCGCTACCTCCCAATCTTGGGGGAAGAGACTCCGGGGATGCCCATTCTGACTCTGGAGGAAGAGCTTGATTTGGAGATGCTGACAGCATGCTCCAAGAAAACGCTGAGGAGGACCTAGTTGAAGGGGAGGGATTCCAATGAGTACTAAGTACTCGTTCAGAGGCTAGCTGAGCTATTTCTGGAATGAAGAGGAGACTCCTAAGTCCACCAGTCTTTCAGTCAAGCGACTTTGGGGTGAAGGCTTGGACAACCCAGTTCACTTGGCGGGCTTCGTTGCTTACTGGCTAGCGAGGTTCGTCTTTAAGGGATATCCCGTAGAGAAGGTACCTGAAAATATTCCCTCTGGCGGTGAAAATTGCAAGGGGGATTCGAGTTCCTCTTGCTCCTCTGTTCCTGGGATCACAGTATGAGCATCTAGACTTACTGTGTGAGGACATGGGCAGAAGCCGGGGAGAGAGGCTGGTGGAGACACAGCTGGATGCCAATTTCATCCAGCAGTTCTTATGGGAGAGGTATCCCAGGTATGTTCCGCAGAATTTCTCGGATGTGGAGGAGGATTTCCTCACCATGGGTCTGGACTCCGATTCTAGGGTGCTGATGTGGTCAGGCCGTTCTCCCAAGCACAACGTTCAATTTCACCAAGTAATGGACGTTGAAGCTGAGTTCGAGTACCGTCCTTGCTACGACGGAGACATCAGACTGCTGCAGCCGTTCGGGGTCCTAGTGGCGGAGGACACCGTGAAGAGTAGTGCTGGCTGGCTCGCCTTATCGCCAGAAGAGAGGGCCTTCTTGGTGATAATCCATCCGGGGTACCTGATCAGCCTCATAAGGGATTATGGGAGTGCTTACCCCGTCCACAACCCGTAACGTGTCTTGCGGCAATTTGGGATGGATCAGATTGCCCCTCCCCGCCACGTAGAGTCTATACCGGCCAAGACGTTGGATGCCGGGATTGCGGGCCTTAGATTCCTGCGGGGCAGTGGCTATCTTGGGTTGATGACTGACTTCAAGCTAACCATTGTTGCTGCAAAGAGATATGGCAAAGTCTCCCCTTGGTGACTTGAGTATTGGAATAAAGCCTTGACCATTTTGGATAAGTTCTGCAGGGAGGACCCAGTACCAACCAAGTTGGAGGTGAGTACAAAGGAGCAGAGATTGAAGAAGAATGAAAAGAATCATTCTCTTCAGATTGGTGATGGTCATCCCACCATTTATGAAATCCCAGGCCATATCGTAATCCAGGACATATATGAATGGAGAAAGGGGAGTGCAATCCCTGAGGATGTTGGACCTCTGATAAAGCTCCTGCCACAGGAGCTCCTGAAGCTGAACCTGAAGCAACTGCTGGAGTAGAGAGCGAAGAAGAGGAGACGGAGGTGGATCACATACCCATTGCAAATCTCCTTCCCAGACAGCGTAGGAGTGCAAGGGTGCCAAAACTTCCCTCGCTGTCGCGGGTGGCTGTTCCTCCGAGGCCTATTATCTTTGAGAGGCTTCCATCAGGAACCCTTGGAGTAAGCGTTGCAGTTCCAAGCTTTGTTCTGGAACAACAACTCCCTTAGGGACCAAGAACCCAGGTGAAGTCCACTGCTGCTCGAACTTTGAAGGTAAGATCCGTAAGTTAATTTCCTTCTGGTTTGGTTATTCCGTCACTGATTTTGACTTGTTTTGCTTGATGTTGTTGTAGATGACTGCCGGAGGGGCAGGAGAAGGTTTGGAGGTCAGTGATTCTCCAACCCTATCTCCTCCAAGAGAAGATGAGGGACAAAGCTCGAGGGTATCAGCTGAGATTTCGCCTAAGAATTCTGTGCCTGGCACTCCTAGTAGTAGCAGGGTTCCACTCTTCAATGAGGCGCTTGTTTCCAGCCCTCTTACCAGCAGGGTACCTCCGTCCGTTGGTTCTCTTCCCAGCAGGGTTCCTCCGCCTGCTGGGACTCTCATCAGTAGGGTACCTCCTACTGGTGTGAGAAAGCCTGGTCCTCCCCCCGTCTTCGAGGGTTATACTTCTGGTAAGAATGCCTCTTTCAACAGCTTCAAACATTACTATCTTTTATAGCCACTGACTCGTGTGCATTTGTCTTTGTAGTTACTGCAGAAGAAGGGAGAGTCGGGGGTAAAGTACCTCTCTTGATTCCCCCTGCCTTGCCATAAAAAGATCTGGGTAGGGTATCTGTGGGACAAGAGAGGGAAACCTCTGAGGTGAGTAGAAGCCCTTCTACTCTTCCCACCCTATCTCCTGGTAGAGTCACCTACAAAAGAGAAGGAGATAAAGGTGCTTAGGAGGCAGCTCTCTCGGTGGACCCCTTGACTGTGGTGTACACAGTCTCGATAAGTGACTTGGTACTTCAAATCATTCTTCAATTATTTGCCCATATACCAACTGTTGACTGATATTTGTCGCCTGTAAGATGATGAAGCAACCATCTCTCATGTTCCTTTGAATATTAAAGGAATGGGGAGTGTTGGTGCACCATTAGCTCCTCTTGTACCTGTACATAGGGAAGTTGAGAATGTTGCTAATGCTGCTGGGGATGAGGAGGAAGTTTCCTCTAGGCACCCTTTTGCTCCAATAGGAATTACCAATGTACAGACCGAGGTGGTTCCTCCATTGACTGAAGCTCTTACCACTCCAATCCTCCCAGATGTATCAGTCTAAACACCAATTGCCCCAACTGTTGATCCAGTGAGGTCAAGTGCTGAAGGAACATCTGAGGCCATTCCCCCGAAGGAACCAGAAATCGTGGTCATGCCCTCCCCTACTACAATGCCTTCCCAAGCACCTGTAGAGGATTTGGAGGCTGGAACCCAGACTTTGACTCCTATGGCTGGACTGAAGCGTAAGCGGGGGAAGCTTTGCCATTCCAGTTAATTAGAAGAGGAGGGAGTTGTCCCCTGAATCCTATTGAAGATCCAGAAGATATTGAAAGGAAGTATTGGATGAACCTAATCAGGGCGACTTACGGGGAGGTCCTTCCTGAGACAGCACTGCCAGATCCCAAGTTCAGGTTTTTTGGATATAGAGAGCTATGCAGGCTTCTGGAGATTATGAGTCGAAGGACGCTGCCTAGCATTACTACAAAGGACCTGGAGGTCTGGGAGAAGACGGTGGACAGCTTGAAGGGTATGCATTTCCAAATCGAATGGCTGGTCAACTGGCTGGAGCAGTTGAAGACCAAGGTGCAGAAGTGCAGCAGGGCCCGGGAACTGGAGGCTTTGGCTGCGGCCCAGTTGAAGGAAGTTGAGTTGTGTCAAGGCGCCTTTGAGAAGTGCAATGCTGATTTGAAGAACGTAGATGAAAACATTGATTATTTTGCCTCCATGCTAGCAGAGGCTACTGACCGTCGTGTCCAGATCCTCAAGGATCGGGAAGTGGCAGCATGCACAGTTGCTGAAGAGCAAGCCAGACTCGTGGAGATTCAAGTTAATCTGATGAAAGCTACTCTTCCTACCCCTAGAGCATCACAGCTTGGACTCCTTGAGGGGGCTTTCGAAGGCGTAACTGAATCCCAACTGACTGGAGCATCCTGACTTCCTTAATTTTTTTTTTGTAGCCCATACTGGTATATAATGACAAATTTCTTTTGTAAACAAATCTTTCATTAATAAAAGTATTTCCCTAGCCATTTCCTATTTACAGTTTCTTGAATGGCATCCTCCTCTAATGGACTTATCTTGTAGTAGCCTGAGGGTTGTGCATAAATGAGTTCAAAAGGACCTTCCCACCTAGGACCAAACTTAGGCTTTATAACTGTACTTCTTGCATACCAAGTTGCTCGCAGGACAAGTTCACCAACTTGGAAATTTCTTGGTCTGACCAGCTTGTTGTAGGCTTGAGCAATAATTTGATGATAGTGTAAGTTGCTTTCCAAAGCCTTTTGCCTTCTCTCATCCAAATTATCTAACTCTTGACGTGTAACAGAGCAAAATCTCTGAAATCAAAGTCTACTCTGTTGGCATGCAAGATCCTTGCTGAGGCAACTTGCAGTTCAACCGGAAGGAGAGCTTCTGCTCCAAACACAAGAGAAAATGGAGTTGCATTTGTAGCCCTATGCTTGGTCACTCTGTATGCCCATAAGGCCTGAGGTAGAGACTCATTCCATCTGGTAGGCTGATCATGCACCAACTTGCTTAAGATTCTGATCTAAGTTTTGTTGGTGGCTTCAGCTTGATCATTCCCCTGAGGATAGTAAGGAGTGGACTTATTATGCAGGATCCGGTAATAAGTAGCCATCTCTTTAGCAAGCCTGTTGATGAAGGAAGTTCCATTGTCCTTGATGATCCTTCGAAGGGGGCCAAAATGAAGGACAATATTATCCTTGATGAATTGGCTCTTCTCAGTGGGACAGCTTCCACCCATTTTGTAAAGTACTCTGTGGCTACCAAGATCCAAGAGTGTCCACGCCTACTCCTAGGATTAATGGGTCCAATCAAATCCAGCTCCCATGTATGAAATGGCCATGGGGAAATGACTGACTGCATTTCCTGAGAAGGTTTACGGGGAATGTTATCTTGAATCTGGCATTTCACACATTTCTTCACAAAATCTGTTGCATTTGCCTCCATTGTAGGCCAGTAGTAGCCTATGTCTTGGAGTTGCTTGTATAACTTCTTCTTCCTTTGATGAGGACCAGCTGTGCCTCCATGGACTTCTCGAAGGACGATGAAGATCTCTTGAGTACCAAGGCAACGCAAGAGGGTATCATTGAAGCTTCTTCGAAACAATTCTCCCTGCTCTATGTAAAATCTAGGGACATTACGCTTGAGCTGAAGAGCCTCAAGTCTCGAAGGAATCTTATATAGGGTTCCCTCCAATCTGTAAACTCATGGACAGGGAAAGCTTCTGCAACATCAGGAGGCTCTTGGCACTTGGTGCAGCAGAGTTATAATCTTGCAACCTCGAATGCCATAGTAGGCCAATACACTCCTGATCTTTGAAGCCGTCAGTACAAGGCAATGAAGTCTACAAGCCCGCAAGTACTGTCATGCATAACCTGCATTTTCTCCGTGGCTTCCTTCGGTCCAAGGCATCTGAAGAGGGCTCCACTAACTCCTATATAATAAAGAACCTTACCTTGCTTGGTAAAGACCAATAGATTCTTCAGAGGGGTGGTAGGAGTGTGGTGTGGGAGATTGTCTAGGTCACAGATAATCTGATATCTCCAATCCCCTTCTGAAATGAGTTCTTCATCCTCTTGAAGAAGCTGAGTGGAGGGCGTAGTCCTCCGGATAACCTCTAAAGTGGTTGCATCATACTCGAACTTGAGTCTGCTTCCCAAGTTGGCCAAAGCATCAGCATGCTTATTCTTGCTCCTCATGGTATGAGTCAAGGAGTACTTTGTGAACCTTCGGAGGATAGCTTGTATAATTGTCATGTTAGGGACTAAGTCAGGTTCGTTGACCACAAATTCTTCATTGATTTAGGAGACAACCAATGAGGAATCTCCTAAAATTTGAATGCTCTGTATGTTCAGTTGACATGCCAAAGTAAGGCCAATCAACAAGGCTTCATACTTCGCTTTGTTGTTGGTGCAAGGGAAGTCCAATTTGAAAGATAAAGAAAACTCTTCACCGTTTGGGGAGATAAGCTCAATTCCTGCCCCACCACCTTGAGAATTGGATGATCCGTCGAATTTCATCTGTCATTCCTCCTCAGAAACCACAGATACCTCATTCATGATGTCAGCTTCTTCCTTGTGGGCAGAGAAGGCAGTTAATAAATCGGCAACAGCTTGTCCTTTGATAGCCTTTGGAGTCTCGCACAGTATCTCAAACTGAGCTAGTTGAAGTAGCATTTGATATGTCTCCCGTAAAGAAGGGGCTAAGAAAGGAGATACTTGACGGGGTCACTCCTAGTGACAAGGTGAATCGAATGTGAATGCAAGTAGTGTTCTAGCTTGTTCACCATGTGCACGAGAGCTAGACAAGACTTGTCTACCCTGGAGTACTACCTGGTTTCAGCCCCCTGTAGAAGCCTGCTGAGGTAGTAGACGGGTCTTTCAAAGCCTTCTTCATCCTCTTGAGCAAGTATCAGTGAAGGCAAGGTATAACCTGAAGGGTTTCCCTTGAATAGGAGCCATCATGGTGTGAAGATGGGCGAGCACTTGCTTGATTGCCTTGAAGGCTAGCTGATGTTCCTCCGTCCAACCAAAAGAAGCGTTTTTCTTCAAAAGAGGCATGAGAGGGACCAGGTAGATAGAGAATCCAGGGATAAACCTCCGGATGTAGGCTACGCGTCCAAGGAAGGACTTCAGCTCGTTCTGAGTCCTAGGAAGAGCTAGGTCAATGATAGCTCTGGCCTTTGTTGGATCTAAATCGATTCCATGCCTATGTACTATGAACCCAAGGAATTTTCCGGATGAAACCCTGAAGGCACACTTCACAGGATTCATTTTGAGTTTGTACATACGGCACCTTTGGAATACCCGCTCCAAATTGGCTAGATGCTCCTCTGGCTTTGTTGACTTTATAACTAGAACATCCACATAATCCTCAACTTCCCCATGTATCATGTCATAGAATATAGCAGTCATGGCCCGTTGGTAAGTTGCACCAGCATTCTTGAGGCCAAACGGCATGACTGTATAATAAAAGTTACCCAAAGGGGTTCTGAAAGCGATTTTTTCAGCATCCCTTGGGTCCATTAGGATCTGGTTATAGCCTGAGAACCCATCCATGAATGAAAACATTTCATTCTCGGCTGCTGCGTCAATGAATATATCCATCTTAGGCAAAGGGAAATCGTCCTTTGGACAGACTTTATTTAAATCTCTGAAGTCTACATAGCATTTAATTTGCCCATTTTTCTTCCTTACAGGAACAATGTTGGACAACCAAGCAGGATGTTGGATGGGTTTGATAAAACCTGCTTGCAAAAGCTTCTCGACTTCTGCCTTGATCTGCAACTCGACGTCTAGCCTGAAGGTACTTGGTGCTTGCTTGACCGGGCGCACTTCAGGAGAGAGATGAAGTCTATGGGTCACCAATGTAGGATCAAGACCGGGCATGTCTTCATAGCTCCAGGCGAAAACATCTTTGTACTGGGAGAGTAGTGCTATGAAGGCCTTCTTCTAATCCGGCTCGAGAAGGGAAGAGATTTGTACAGGCTCGCTTGTATTTGAACTCTCTCCAAGGTCAGCTGTAAACAAATCTTCTTGAATAGCCTGAACACCGTCCTGCAAGCGTTTTGGGGCTGGATCAATTTTGGATTCGGGAACTTCTAGCAATTCATCACTAGGGGTGCATTGGAGGATGTCAGCGGATGGATCCTCCTATGATTGTCATAAGCGGTAGACATGCCTTCCATCTGGAAGGTCTACCCTGATGCAGGGAATCTTCGGAGGTCAAGGGCCTTCCGAAGAAGATGGTGCTGGAGAAGTTGGTACTAAAGGGATTGATGATGAAGGAGATGGCCTGGAAGAAGATGGTCCGGAACGAGTCGGTTCGAGTGTAGCCCACAAGGGCAAAAGGGTTACTTGAGGTTTGGCAACCCGGCACTCTCCCTCTGGGGCGAAGCCATCATAGTGATGTGCTTCAGTGTAATGAGTTTCCGACTCATCAAAGGGGAAGGGTTCTGCCACCACCCTAACAACCTTACCATTCCAAACTTTCAAGCATTGGTGGTAAGTAGAAGGTACCACCTTTGCTCGGTGTATCCACGGCCTCCCAATCAGTACGTGAAATGCCGCCCTGTCATCAATGACATGGAAGGTGGTAGGGAACCTGAAGGAGCCCACTCGCAGGTTGAGGGCAATGTATCCCATGGTCTGCTGCCACTAGGTGTCAAAACCCAGAATTCGGATTTGGATGAGGATGATGCACTTGCTGGAAACTCCTATTGCTTCCAGGATCTTGAGAGGGATGAGATTGACTGCAGAGCCACCATCCACCAGCACCCTTTGAATCTCCACACCCTGTAAGGTAGCATTCACATACAGGGGTTTGTTGTGGTCTTCTGATGACACCATCATGTCTTCCTCAGTAAAGGTTATGGCATGCTTGCTGAGTCACGAAGTGTAGTGCATGAGAGCTTCCTGATCGTTGAAGCACTGGAAATGGTACTTCTCCATGATCCCCAACAGTGCTTGGGTAGCTTCGCTCTGCATCTCGGAGGTGAACTGCATGTCCTCAAAGAACATCTGGAACTTGGTAGTGTTCCGGACAGCTTTGCTGGACTGAGGGTCTGACTTATGCATGCCTTTGAAGACAAACAACATGCGCACGGCCTCCCTTCCTTTCCCTCTGTGCTGAGGGAAAGGATCCGTATGCACCTTGGCATCCGGGATATCAATATCCTCAGTTGCCAAACTTGTGTGGAAAATCTTCCTCAAGGCCCAACAATCAAAGGTGGAATGACGAGTGTGGCGGTGGAATTTGCAATACTGCGGAGACCGCTTATCAGCCTCCGAGGGTTCCTTCTCAATGTGGGGGGGGGGAGGGGCAGTAGGACGCGGCCGTCCTTGATCCACTCCTGTAGCAGAGCATCCAGTTGGGCAAGAGAACAAGTTGCTTCCGAGGGAGGCGTAGGCTTCTCCTGGTTGTTGTTATTAGCTGGCCTGACCTTATTCTTAAAAACAGGCTCTTCTTCCTTCTCGGTGGTAACGACCATGGCATGCTTCCTTTCCACCCTCTTCTCAAGAACAGGAATGGAAGCATTGGTCCCCTTGGCGTACTCGTAGAGCTTGGTGAAGCTCTTGATCTCATGGTTCTCTATATGAATACGGTACAACAGGAGCATACGGTTGATGCAGATTCGGAAAAACTTCTCCTCAGAAGCTGCCTCCGTGCAAGTGATAACCAAGTCTCTGAAGCGCTTGACATATTGTACCAGATCTTCCTCCGGCTTTTGTCTTCCTCAGCTGAGATCTATGACGGTGAACGTCTCTTCAGTGATGAAGAACTTTTGGTGAAAGAGGGACACCATAGACTCCCAGGCATGCACGGAGCCGGGCACCAGCCTGCTATACCAAGTGTAGGCCCGCTTGGAAAGCGATTTCGAGAACTTCCTCAGACGGAGCTCCTTGTTACCAGCATACTCCCCCAGCGCTTCTATAAAGTGACTAACGTGCTCCCGGACATTCCCGTTTTGTCCTGAAAACTGGGGAAAAGTGGGAGCCTCGTATTCCTTCCTTGGGGTATGGTTTGCTGAGGAGGTCCTCTGGGTAGGGAGGATAGAAATCACTCCCAATCCAATTCGTATCCTTGGACTGTGATTTCTGTAGGAGAGCTTGGACATCTGCTATGGTGACATAGGAAGTTTTGAAGGAAGATGGAGGTATGAGAATGTGTTGAGAAGAGTTTGTTGTGGGAGAAGTCCTGACAGCAGGGCTTGGTAGAGAGGTAGGACCAGACTTGCTCGGTAAAGCATCCAGTGAATTAAGTTTTCTATCAATTGAGTATCCGAGTAGACACCACAAGTACTGAACCAACTCTCACTAACTATAGAAGTAAAGTACTAAACCAACTCTCATTAACTATAGAAGTAAAGTACTGAACCAACTCTCATTAACTATAGAAGTAAAGTACAGACCCAACTCTCATTAACTATAGAAGTAACTATAGAAGTAAACTACTAAACCAACTCTTATTAACTATAGAAGTAAATAAACTATAAAAGTAAAGATTCTGTTTAAGAGTTAATTCCGCATTGAATACCCCCCTTTTAAAATCTAGTATCAGAGCCTCACTTATTGATAGTCAATTTTAAATTAGCATCATAGATAAACTTAAGCAAAAACGTCCATATAATAGTAGTAGACGCAAAGGAAAAAGAGGACATTACAGACCTAGAACTATTAAAGACGACGATATAAACGATTTGTATCACTTAAATCAAGAATTACAAAACTTTAGGACTATTTTAAAAGAGAAATTTAAAAGTAGTTATTATAGAACAGTAGTCTTAGCTAAAATCCAAGATACTAAAGATATATTAGATAAATTAGAAAAACGTTATAACGAAGATTTAAAAAATTTACCACTAGAAGATAATTTTGAAAAAGAAATTTTCGACCAAATAGACGAGGAATTAGAATTTGAATCCCATCTAGATAATATAATAGCAACTTGGTATTCAGAACCGCAGCCATAGAAGATTTAGTAAAATTACTTTCACCTAGCATTAGACAAATACAAAAAACAGAGGCTAAGAACTGGTGTATAGATTATTGTAGCTATTACAATAGCACAAAGAATTTTACTTTTCATAGACATCATATCTCGACAAACTTACCCATAGATAATCGAATTTTAAGAGAATGTTTAAATTGGACAAATTGTAGTCTTAGTAGAATAAACAAAAAATTAGACACTTTCAGAAATTTAGATAATTCTGTTTTAGAAGAAAAAATTAGATATATAATAAATCAGAATACTGAAATTTTAGAAAAAATTTCTAATTTAAATATTCCAAAAATAGACTTTATTACCCTTCACAAAGGAATTAATCAGGTTAAACCAATACTAGAAAACTTTCCCACTAAAAGAGAACTTGATAATCTCAAGACAACTCTTTCCCAACCAAAAAAAATAGAAACACAGGCAGCAGGCCTAATAACTAAAGCTAATTTAAAATTAGAACTAGACAAAAAGCTTAAGGAATTAGATTTAATCCAAGAAAAAATAAATAAATCCATTGAAGAACTTAAAATTATAGCTAAAGGATGAATGGAGACTTTAGAAAAAGCTAGAATTACCTCAGAAAGATATCAATCACCAGGCATAAGTTTTAGCAATTACGAAGCAACCTCACTTGGAGATAATACTATAATTAAACAAATTAATACTCAAAATTTAGTCCTAGTAGAAATCCTTGAAAAACTAAAAAATATAGAAATAGAAAATTTTTATTTAAATTTAAAAATTAATAATTTAGAAACAAGTTTAAAAAACTTAGATAAAGGAAAAAAACTTTTACCAAAGAATAACGCTCCTAGAAAATATATAAGATGGATAAAAGAATTATAGAAGCTAGCGGAGAACACAGTATGCATAACAATAAATTAGGTTTAATTAGAAATATATTAAACCCCAAAAAGGACAAACAATTAGTTGAATTAGATGAAATAATAGGACATAGATCAACAAATAGAAAATTATAAGGATAGGAAATTAAATATTCTTAAACCAGAACAGCTTTATGGAAATATAGGTTTCCGAAGTTCAAGCAAATTAGTTAGAAGTCAGAAAGAAACCTTCGTAGCAGCTAGTCATAACATAGTTACTCTAGAAATACTCAGAAAAGATACCCACAAAGAATTAATCAAACAAGGTTTACAAACAACACATTAAAAGGACATGTCCCAGAAATTTTGGACCAAGAAATATTGGCCAAAGATAACCAAGGCAACTGTTTAGCCTTTAATTTGATATGTTGGACAGCCAAAGTATGCTGAAGAGTCCAAGGAGATGGAGTTTTGCGAAGACGAGCATACAGAATTGCAGTCTTTAGCAAAATCTTTGTAGTAGTCAGAGATATAGTTGAGACTACCTAAAAACCTTTGCAATTGGGTTTTATCTTGAGTTCATCAGGAAATTTTGATGCAAACTCAATGGCACGATCAATAGGGAGTATTTTCCCTTCAGATATATTATGACCAAGGAATCGTACATTGGTCTGGAAGAGTTTCATCTTGGGAGC
The DNA here is from genome assembly GCA_031762675.1 of Pachysandra terminalis. NCBI lineage: Eukaryota > Viridiplantae > Streptophyta > Magnoliopsida > Buxales > Buxaceae > Pachysandra > Pachysandra terminalis. The sequence continues at coordinate 18,071 of JAUPMG010284920.1, read as the reverse complement.
AGATAAAACTAAACCATTAAGATGAATTACATCCTTCAAATTTTTAGATGCTTAAAATTAAAATGTTGGTCTATTGATGAAGAGAAATTAAGGATATCATCAATATAAACAAAGCAAAAAGCAGAGTAAGGAATGAAAATTTCATTCATTATGTTCTGGAATTCAGATGGAGCATTTTTAAGTCCACAAGGCATTACATTCCACTGATAGTGCCCAAATGGTACAGTGAAGGCAGTCTTATATCTGTCTTCAGGGGCAATTTGAATTTGCCAATATCCAAATTTGAGGTCAAATTTGGAAAAGATGACTACAGATTGCAGTCGATCCAATAAGTCTTTCTTATTGAGAATTGGATATCTTATCCATTGCAACATATCATTGAGAGGTTTGTAATTTATGACAAGTCTAGGAGCACCTCTCTCTTTTTCTGCATTTTTATTAACATAAAAAGCAGTACAGCTCCAAGGGGAATGACTCTTGGTAATAAGCTTTTTATCAAGAAGAGTGAATTTCCTTTTTACAAAGTTCAAGCTAATCAGCCTTCATTTGGCTTGGCCTAGCTTTTGTAGGAATCATTTTTTCATTAAAAGATTTTTCATATGGTAAAGAAACAATATGTTTCTTGCGTTCCCAAAAAGCATTAGGAACATCACTGCAAACATCTGTCAGCAGTTGAGTTTTAATTAACTCAATTTTAGATTGCAAATCAGGTTGTTGTAACCTTCGTGCAATAGCTAAAGAATTAATTTCTTTTTGTAAAAACAATAATTGTTTTTCTTTATTTTCAAGTAGATTGATATTTAAATGTCAGACTAGTAATGAATTCAAATACTATTTTCTTATCATTTAAAGTAGTAAAAATACATTTAGTGGTAATTTTATCAATTGGCATAATTAGAGATAAAAATGGTGTTCCCAAAATAATTTGCTGGGACATGTCCTTAATTAAAAGGAAATGAGATAATAAGCAAATACCATCATTGCAAATTAATATATCATTGAGTTTATAATTAATATGCATTTTACCACCACTAGCATTAGTCATCCCTTGAGTGGTTTTGGTAAAATAATGGGTTGGAACTAACCCTTCTTGGATACAATTCATATCCGCACCACTGTCAACAAGAGCCGTGACATTAGAAAGCGTAAATTCTTTATCAATTACCAAAGAAATGGTTATATACCATTTTTGGAAGATAATGTGATTTAATAACATGAGATACTCAGGGTTAGATTCGTCCTGAGAATTGGAAGCAGATGCTTCACAGACAGCCTTATCCTTGTCAGGAGGATCAGGAGTAGGAAGATCCGAAAGATCTGGTGGATCTTGAATGATTTCTTTATTTGGAAGCATTTTATGCTTTAACTGATCAATTTCAAGTTGCATAAAATCTTGATTTGATTTAAGCAATTTGATTTCAGTTTTTCACTGATTGACTTCAAATTTTAAGTCAGGTATAGTTGTTTGTTTAGGAGATTGAGAATTCTCAAGTCTGCTAAAAACTTCTTTCATACTGTACACAGTAGAAGGAATCTTAGGAGATTCAACTACTGGAGTACCTTGCTTGTTAAATTCATAACAAGTCTTAATTAATTTCATTTTTGCTTGAGGATCAATAATTTGATCAATAAGTTCAAGCAAAGATTGTTGAGTACTAGTGAGCACATTAAGACTTAAACCATTCATTTGAATGATAACTTGAAGGTGATCACATTTACTCTGTAATGCATTGCATTGGCAAACATTATCTTCTGATTCAAAGTTGGAAGAAGAATAAGGATCTTCTTCATCAGTCTCAGATTCAGGCTGATTAATAAATAATTTGCTTAATTGCAATTTTAAATCTTCATCAATTTGAAGATTATTCAAAATTTGTAATTTCTTTTTATTCTTCTTTTCTTCAGGACACTTGGAAGAATAATGGCCTGATTTGCCACAGTTATAACATTTAACTGATTTTTTGGATTTCTTAGGACCTGAATATTTTTTCTTTCTTCTAACTGGTTTAGAGGAAGATTCAGGTTTTTGATTGGATTTTTTCTTATAAGATTTTCTTCTTTTATTAGAAGATTTGCGATGAGATTTTTTGTGAGAAGTAGGATATATGAGCTGAGTGTCATAAGCATACTGTTCACAAAAATCACCAGTTTCACTAGACCTAGCAAGATTTTGTTTTTTTAATTGCCGGTTTAATTTAATATCATTACAGATGGCTAATCCTTCAGCAACAATTGTACTTATAAGGCTACCACATGTATGGTTGTCATAAGGAATAGAGATTCCATTATTTAAATCTCTTAATTTCTTCCTTACTTTTTCAGCAAAGAATGTTGGTAAGCCATCAATAAATTTAGCTTTCCAATGGTCAGAATTTGCATCAGGTCTTGGTAAAACCTTAGTAAGAAACACATCTTTATACCATCTGAAATGGCTAAGAGTGGGACGACGAAGATTCTGTAATAATTCACGAGATCGTTCATTATTAACATCTTGAGGTCCAACAAAATGGCGAACAATTGTTAAAATTAGAATATAAACAGCATCTGATATTGGGACATCTTGCTGATGCTCATTTTCACAATTTTTTGGGCATGAATAATTTCATGCTGTTAATTTGTGGTAATAACATTATCCCACCAGCCTTTAAGGATACCAGTGAAACCATTGATGATGAATCTGACAACATCAATTTCAAGATTACCATACTGTTTAGTAACAGTACTATACCTCATAATTTGATGTAAAAGGGTATAGATTTGATAATCGGTCATGGCATCAATATTCCATTCATAAATAGCTTTACCATGAAAGGAATTTTGCAGCTGGAGACTTCTTTCTTCATAAAGAAGATCCACAGGAGATGGTCTGGGATAATAATGTGGAGTTTGAGAATTATTTCTCAAATTTGATTTATCAAAATTGATTTTATTAGTTGAAGAAGGTTGAGAATCTACAAAATTAGATTCTAAATGAGTAAGATTGAACTCATTATCAGATGATGATTCTGAAGTGTCAGAATCAAAATCAGAATCGGAATCAACATGGGAAAGTACATGAAGATTCATCATGCCAAGCTTTTCATTAAGCTTTTCTAAAAACTCTTTATTCTTAGAAACAGAAAGTTTGAAACCTGTAACCTCTAAACGAGGTTGGATAAAAGGTTTCTCCGATTCTGAGGGAGGACAAAGAGTCTTGCTAGAAAGTTGGGAGACTTTCTGAAGGATTGTATTAGAAGATTGTTCAATCCTATTTAATTGTTTTCCTACAGATTGTGCAGCATTAAGAGATTGCCGAAAGGTTGAAGAGGGTGTAAAGTCCATGATCAACCAGTAAATTGCATCTCAGATGCAGTAGGAGATTCCCTACGAGGTGGTTGCTGCTGATAGACAGCATGAGGAATTTGCTGATCAGATAATCGGATCTCCTCAACATTGGTTTGTTCTTCAGGGTTAAGAACAGGAGCAATAGGAATCTCAGAGATTGAGTTCCTAGAGGTTGAAGGATAAGCCGCCCGGTAAGGAGGAATCCAACTTCTGGCAGAAGAGGATCGATCTAAGCCAAGGATAGGTTTATTAAAGTTAATAAAGACCTGATCATCAGATCTTTGAATAACTTGATCGATTATGGAATTAATACAGGGCTGTAGGGGTACAGCATGCCTGATATTCCATGTTTCAGCAAAGGTAACTTCTTTCCATTCAAGTGTGCGAGGAGTTGCAATACTTGACTGAGAAGTAAAACTGGTTTCAATCAACACAGTTTTACCTTGAGGACTAAGCCTCTTGCTATTTGGGGTTAAGGTATTCATTACCTTGTAATAAATACGGTAAATAACAGCAATAGTCTTGGAACCAGGAAGATAGTTATATCCTCTGGTCTGGACTCTGAGGTTTAAGGCCTCAAATAAATTGGGATCTGTCAGAGACAGACTTAGGTTAGGGTAGACATCAAAGTATACCGGACCATGAGACAAACTGGTCTCTATGGCTCCCATAAGGGATGGCTGATAGTCCAGACATCTGGCATCAGATAGAGTTGCTAATAAGCAAGTGTTTGAACCTAAAAGGGTCAAAGGCTTAAAGGCTACTTGGACTAAGCCTATATGTATATATTTAAATGATTTAAGATGAGTATGTAGATCAGAAGGATCTAACAGCTTCATTAGCTCATCTTGTTTATTCAGATTTATTGTCTGTTCCATTGTCTTAATAGCCATACTTGGCTTCAGATCATACCATTTTGATCTGAAAATTGTTTTAGGATCTATCTTTGGGATAGTCCATTTGTTTAATTGCTGTTGAATGTTATTAAATTCAACTAATTCAAATTTTTTTAATAGCTCATTGGAGCCAGATGGTTCACTCATTGTTTTTGATTTGTCTAAGCAGTCTAGTATAACAGTGAAAGGTAACTATTAGTCTAAAGAATTAATTACTATCGACATAGTCTAAATGCTATCCTATGTCTCTTATGCATACAGTCAACACACTGTCCTAGCAGGTCTCGATAAAGGCCATCGACAGTCCTAACGCCTTACCACGGCTAAGCGGACACAAAAGGCCACTGAGTTGCAAACGACACAGACAACATATATGCATACGCAACCAAACATAAGATAGTAAATACCACTATGCAAGTAATAATTATTTCAAAAAGAAATAATAATTGAGCAAGGCTATATGTGTGGAATTGTTTTACCCGAGGTTACCCGCACCGGAGGTTACTGATTTCCACCAACACATAAGCTTACAGAATTATTAAACTAATAGTACCTAACAAAGTATACTAGGCATTCTTAGACATCATAAACAGATTCAAATAAAAAGAGCCAAAATTATTTTGGGAACACCATTTTCATCTCTAATTATGCCAATTGATAAAATTACCACTAAAAGGTATTTTTACTACTTTAAATGATAAGGAAATAGTATTTGAATTCATTACTAGTCCGTCATTTAAAAATATCAATCTACTTAAAAATATAGAAAAACAATTATTATTTTTACAAAAAGAAATTAATTCTTTAGCTATTGCACAAAGGTTACAACAACCTGATTTGCAATCTAAAATTGAGTTAATTAAAACTCAACTACTGACAGATGTTTGCAGTGATGTTCCTAATGCTTTTTGGGAACGCAAGAAACACATTGTTTTTTTACCATATAAAAAATCTTTTAATGAAAAAATGATTCCTACAAAAGCTACGCCAAGCCAAATGAAGGCTGATTGGCTTGAACTTTGTAAAAAGGAAATTCAGACACTTCTTGATAAAAAGCTTATTACCAAGAGTCATTCCCCTTGGAGCAGTACTGCTTTTTATGTTAATAAAAATGCAGAAAAAGAGAGGTGCTCCTAGACTTGTCATAAATTACAAACCTCTCAATGATGTGTTGCAATGGATAAGATATCCGATTCCCAATAGATTCACTAGTGGAACTTGGAAAAATGCACAAGTAAACTATTCCACTGTTAAAAAAGAAATCCTTTCAATTGTTAAATGCATTCTCAAATTCCAGGATGATTTATTAAATCAACAATTCCTATTACGAATTGATTGTAGCTCTGCAAAACAGATATTGCAAAAAGATGTTAAGAATATTGTGTCTAAACAGATTTTTGCAGGTTGGCAAGCACAGTTGTCAAATTTTGACTTTTCAATTGAATATATTAAGGGAGAATCTAATTCCCTTCCTGACTTTCTTACTCGTGACTTTTTGCAGGGCGCTTCACATGAGTAGGCAATATCCTGCTCGAGGAGGAAATTCCTCTAGAGCTAAAGGAAAGCAAAAATTTGGCTTTCAATCTACCAATGCTTTTAACCATGAGTTATTTCCATCCCTGTCTCAATCAAGAGACTTATTAACTAATGAACAGCCAAAATCAATGGCTTAGGCTGTGGCTACTCCTCCTACGGAGTTTTTACCCAAAACTAATGCCACCCAATTAATCATGCATCTCAATAATGGAGATGAAAAATGGGTTAATGAACCCTGGGAGTTAATGACTCGCTATCTTAATGATCAATCATTTACATGTCCTGCTAATTTAAGCAGAGAATCATATGAGTCAATGTTGACTTCTACTGGTAGTTGTGATATAAGTCATACTCCAGTAAATAAAGGTTCATCTATGCTTGCTTATAGCAAATGCATAATCAGAAAAATCACATCTCCAAATGAATGGGGATTAAGTCCTAATACTATTAAAAGGACTCCAAGAAACAAAATTTGTTTCAATTATTGGGATTACATTGCTGCCTGGAGCAATGCATTTTATTATCAAAATCCCACTCACAAGCATACTTGGTTTTTCAAGTTATGCCCTTAGTCAATGAAGACTGATTATCCAAATTGGATATTTGCTTGGTGGCAAAACTTTGGTCCAAATATGGACATATTGCCAAAAACAATACCTCAATCAATTTTTGAGCAATATACTCAATTTCATCCTCAATTGAGAGGAAGTGACAATTTGCCATTAGGGTATTCTACCCTATTATTCTTCACTGAATTTGGCATTCCATGGATATGGAAATGGGACATATGTGTCCAAAATAATCTTTTGCGATTCCCAATACTGGTTCACACATTTTCCTACAGATGGTGGGCTAGTTTCCCAATAAAGGAAACTTTAGAGTTAATCCAACAAACTCTTAAGCAATATGAGTCGACCAATTCTCGACCAAGTCCTATGGACAAATCTGATAATCCCTTTGCAGCAATTAGCCTGCAATTATGAAAGGCCTTCCCTAATATTACTGAAGGTGAGCTCATGTTAAAATGCATGGAGTATATGAAGGACAAATTTTTGTCCAACTTTTCTTCTCCTCCTCCATCACATATGGATGAAACGGCATCATTTGCATCCTCTCAGGGCGACAATCAGTTTTCTGACCTTCAATCACAGTTCGCTCAAGATCCGAACGACAATCCTGATGATCTCCTTGATCTTGCTGATGACACCAATTCACTTGCTGATGTTTGGGATGATATCATGCTGCATCAAAACAAATTACTGTTCATCGGCCCGTACAAAATTATTGTACGTCACTGTTCATCAGACCAATAATTCAGCTCGCACTATTCACCAATCCGGTCCAACACTGTTCACCAGCTCGGCCCAGCACTATTCATCGAATCGGCCTTGCACTATTCATCAAGTCGGCCCAACAGTCCAGCCTGATCCATGGCCCAGTACTGTTACTACACGGGGTTCATTACGTGGCCCATTACTATTTAACCGGCTACCTGTTTTACCCGTACTATTCGGATTTCAAAATTTTATTTGAAGTCTGCGACCTATTTAAGGTTTCTTTGGGGCATTATTGCTTCCAACTTGTAATTTTTTCTGCCCCCTTCCTTGCTCTGCAACTCGAAGGAGATTTCCGGCAACCGTCCGGCACCGATCATCTTCTCAGGCAACTCCTCCGGCGACCCTCCGGCAACCGGTCCTCCGGTCACCATCCTCCGGCACTGGCCGTCTCTGGCCACCTTCTCCGGCTCCGGCCGACACAGGGGACTATTCCCCTAGGTACTATTTGTATTTACTGTTTGTATAGTACTATTCACATGTACTAGTACAAGTACAGTATTTACTGTTTGTATTTCTATTCGTATGTACCGTTTAGTATTAAGTATTTCACTGTTGAAAAATACAGTATAAATAAAAGTTGAATCATTTTGCGTATCCTGTTCCGTATCTAGATTAAGTATGAGATTTACAAATTACAATGCTAGAAATCAAAAGTTTAATGATGAAGAATCCATAATGGAAGAAGAAAATATAGAAAAGGTGTGTTTAATTGAAACCCTAGAAGAAAAAAATATAAAAGAACAAATAGAGATTCTAAACAAAGAAATGTTAAAAATGAGAGAAAAAGGCTTACAGTGGATTAAGGCATATAATATTAAAATCTCAACTTGGTCAGAAGAAGATAGGTTAAAGGGAAAATATTATATAGAAAAGTTAGAAGAAAAATTTAACGATAAAAAGGCAGAAAGGGACATTTTAGAACAACAACTTGATGATATTACTAAATTAGATAACAATATATCTAACTTTACAATAGAAGATAAACACGTAGATTATTCAATGATAGAAAAAAAAAATTAATTTACTAGATACAGATAAGTACATAGATTTAGTATATGAATTTAAGGAAACTAATTTTGGAGAAGAAACCGATTTAGAAAATGAATCAGTTAAAAACTATTTAGATGTTGAACGATTTAGACACATCATACAATCTAAAAACCCAACTTTTACATTAGAAATTTTTAAAGAATATAAAAATATATTTATGATAAATGAAGATACAGCCTTGAGTGAAAATCCAGGAAAAAGACCAAATGAAGAAGGTGAATCAAGTAGAAATACAGGATTAAAAAGACAAGTACCAACAGATACAACATATGATGGAGGCAGATTTCCATTTTCACCTAGAGGATTAAGCAGACTGTGAGAAGAACCTAAAAATTTTAGATCAAAAGGAGGAAAAACATTTAGAATGGAAAATTGTGATTTACCCTCATTAGGCAATGAATTATTAATTTTAGACCTAGATAGATGTCATCCCCAAAATTGGAGTAGAACTTTGGACATATGGGAAAATAGTCTAACTAAAAAGGCTCTAGAAATAAAATTAGATACCTTTAGCCAAAATGATCAATGGGATTATTATGAAACTAGCTTAGGACAAACTATATTAAATGATTTTGTAACTTGTAAAAGGGAATTTACAGATCAAATGACAATAGTCAAATCAATGGGATATAACCCAAAGAATTTTACAGCTATAATCAAAAGATTAGTATTAGGATCATCCAAAGAATCAGGAGATGTAATAGAACAAGAAGTAGCCTTTAGGGAACTAGAAGTTCTTAGTATTAATAATATGAAATATATAGTACCATTCTTAATGGATTATAGTAAGCTAATTAGTCAAATTGGATGGACTTCTAATATGGAAAAAGAAGATAGACTGTTTAGAAAATTACCAACATCTTGGGATAAATTACTCTTAGAACAGTTAAAAGCAGCAAAGCTCTGGCATAAGTTTGCAAGCATTAAAGCAATAGTTTATCAGATCATATTATTTCTTAGAGAAATGTGTATAGAAGAAATAGATAAAAAACAAACCAGAAAAATAGGATACTCATTCTGTGATAATTTAGATGTACCACGCACCTACGGAAATTATGATCAAAGAAAAAAGAAATATTTTAAAAAGATTAAACATTAAAGAAAAATCTTTAGGAAAAGTAAGACTTTCACCAAATCTAGTAATAGCAAACCTAAAAATAAATTTGGAAAATCATTTTATAGAAAATGATATAATAAAAAACATCCCAAGTATAATAAGTCGAATAGTAATAACAAATGTAGATGTTTTGTTTGTGAAAGTCCAGATCATTTTGCTAAACAATGTCCAAAGAATAATAAACCAGAAAGTAGAAATACAAAATTATTAATCTTTAATAGAATAACCGAAGTAGAAGATATTGACAACATAGAACCAGTTGGAGATTGTTACATTGATGATAATGAATCCATCTACAGTCTAATAACATTAGAAGATAATGATATGGAAATAGTCGATAATGACTTAACAAACTTAGATATATTCTTTCAGGAATTCTTTAATGTAATTTTAGAACAGTGTAATCATATTTGGGAACATGGAATAGGAGATAATAACATACAATGTGTAGAATGCAAATTATATCCAGGTTATAAACATCGTTATAAATGTAGAAAATGTATAACCGAAATTTGTAGTTTCTGCCTAGACAAATTACCTAATCAAAACATTACCTGAAATGGTCAAAAGTAACGAAATCTCCCAACTTAATCAAATAAGATTAGAAAAACTCGAATATGAGATAGCATTATTGAAATTAACTTTAGAACAAAATAATATTAAATTACGTCCACAGAAAGACAAAAATATAATAATTAATGAAAATCTAGAAACCGAGCATTTTCATATGTTTTTAGACGATAATAACTCTTTATTAAGCATACCCAGGTTAAACATTACCAAACCCGGAAGAAGTATTAAAGGATTATATGTACCAATAGAATTAACATTTAGCACACATACTATATCAACATATGCATGTATAGATACTGGTAGTAGTTATAATTTAGTTCGAAGCGATTTAGTACCATTAGAATGTAAACTACCTTTGTCAAATACATATTCAGGAAGCCGAATGGATGGCAGTCCAATAACATTTACACACCAATTACCCAGTGATAATAAAATAAAATTTGTTGATCCTCTACAAAATACCAATAGGCAATATAGTCTTAATCAGACACTCATTGCTCCTCAAATCCCCCTACCATTTATTTTAGGTATTAGCTTCATTACCAACGCCGGAGGTAGCATGACGATCACTGAAGATCGAATTATTATAGCTAGACAAGCTAGCATAGCTCCTACCACCAACCTTTTACAAAAACTCTTCCACCCAGCATCAGAGATTGCACATGCGGAGCGTGATGGGACACCACCAACCCAAAACCTAAACCTTAGTCATTTCTCACAAGAAACAGAAACAAACTTAGCATTCTTTGATAGTTTAGTTTATACTGACAATCTTCCTTTAACAAGTTTAATTACAATAGACAATAACTCTACTTCTACTGATCTCGAAGATAAAGAATTAGAAAATCTAAATACACTTATCACCTTCCAATATACCAAACGAGATGAGATAATAGAAATCAGAAGTGACAAAGATATAGAAAAAATTGTAGCAAAAGCAGAACAATTAGAAATCATAGGAGAAGATCCTTTAAAACATTGGAATAATGATAAATATCTAGCCCAGATACTAATCAAGAACCCAGACATAGACATTAAATGTGCAGATATAAGACATAATAATGAAGATAGATTAGAATTTGAAAAACAAATAGCAGAGCTTCTAAAATTAAAGGTTATTAGGAAATCGATTAAAAATTCTTGTAGAAGCCCAGCATTCATGGTTCGAAATCATGCGGAGATAATAAGAAATAAACCTAGAATGGTAATCAATTATAAAAGGGTAAATGATATTACAATACATGATAATTACAAAATACCAGATAAAGACGATTTGTTAAATAGAATTCAAAACAGTAAGTTCTATAGCAAATTCGATTGTAAGTCAGGATTCTGGCAAATTAAAATGGATAAAAATAGTATAAAATGGACAGCATTCACTGCACCTCAAGGACACTTTAAATGGCTAGTTATGCCATTTGGACTTAAGAATGCCCCTTCTATTTTTCAAAGAAAGATGGATGGAATATTTGGTAACTTAGAATTTGTATGTGTTTATATAGATGACAGTTTAATCTTCAGCCCAGATAAAAAATCACATTTTAAACACTTAGAAATAGTCTCCGAAAAATTAATTAATCATGGAATTATTGTAAGTAAGAAAAAACTAGTACTTGCAAAACCAAGAATAGAATTTCTAGGACATATTATAGGAAATGGGAAAATATAATTACAAAGCCATATTGTTAAGAAAATTTTAGAATTTCCAGATAAATTAGAAGACAAAGCAACTTCAGGCATTCCTAGGAATTCTAAATTATGCAAGAATATACATTAAGGACCTTAGCAAATTAATCGGACCACTTTATAGTAAAACTAGTAATAAGGGTCAAAAATTCTTTAATACCACAGATATTGAATTAGTTAAACAAATTAAAAGAATAGTGCAAAAATTCGAACCCCTTAACTTACCACTTGATAATGAATACAAAATTATACAAACAGATGGATGTGAATTAGAATGGGGAGCAATCGTTCTAGCCAAAACTAATGAATATAGTAATGATGAAAAAATCTGTATACGCTAGTGGAAAATATAAAATCAGGGGATCAATTAGTAGTATTGACTTTGAATTATTCGTAATAATAGGAGCTTTAGAAAGTTTCAAACTTTATCTACACAAACCCTTTACTATTAGAACTGATTGCGAAGCAATAGTAAAGTACAGTCAAAATATTAGTAAATTAAAGCATAAAAGGTGGGTTAACTTTGTAGATATAATATCTCAGTACGAAGTTAAATTCCAACACATGAAGGGAACAGATAATATGTTTGCTGATCTTCTAAGTAGAAATATTATCAGCGGACAAGATAATTTAGACAGCCATCAAGCATACTAATCTTAAGCATTTGATAAAATTTACAGCATGGCTCAGCAGAGAAACTTTATAACAATCGGATCGCTGTCAATCCAGCAGTTTCCGAAAGGTAGTAATCTTTCCTTTAGAAGTACAGTAACCATAGACTCACCCGAAGAGCAGGCACTATTAGACAATCTTTGGAATCTAGACCCTAGGAACACCAAGTTCAAAGTAGCATTATTAAATGGTCTAGCACAGTTTTTTAATCAACTAAAAGATAATGTAGATAGAAAAAACTTTGGTTTTAATATTGTTTTTAAAGGTAGACAACCAGGATTTTATAACTATTGGCCTGATGTTTTATTACAAATTAACAATTTTCAAAACCCAGTTTTTAGAAGTTTTAATAATTTACAGGAATGTTTAGATATTTGTAGAAGAGAATTTGATATAAACTTTTTTATCAGTCAGGGTGTTAGAAACATCATCAGTAATCCTAGAGGGGTGCCACCATCCCCACAGCATGCATCAACAAGTAGCCAAACTTTTAAAGGGGTGCCACCCTCCCCACAGCCTACATCATCTAGCAAAATAGTTCATGACACTCATAAAATTTTGTTTTGTGATCATTGTGAAACCTTAGAAAAAACAATAAGTTTGTTAAATAATAAAATCCATAATTTAGAAGGTTTTAATCAAATACTTGAAAAAAAACTTGATCATCTGAATTACCTTCAGATCCCAACCGACAATACTCGGGGAAAAAGTATTGCTAGTCCTTCTCAAACGGTAGAAGGTAAAGACACATCAAATCCGTTGATGGCTGTGACTTTGCCAAAAAGTCAAAAATTCTTAGAAAATTTAGAACATACCCATTTAGGACAGAAGGCTAGACTAGAAAAATTAGAACAAACCTTAGGACCAGACCCGACTTTGATCATCAAAGACTTGGTTAGTATTTCCTTAGATGAACAGTACATTAGTATAGCAAAAAGCGTTAAGAATAGGAGAGAATCCTTTATAAGAGTAGAATTTGGACCTTCTTTTCCTTTTAAAAGGTCATCTTCTCTTAATCATAATATCCCACTTATTTCTCTTTCCCTCATATCTGCTAGTCTTCCTTTTCTATAGAAAATCATTTTTTTGATTATTTGGCATTTGGTATGATTAAGCAAATCTGTATTATAACTAGCCAGAAAATAGGTTTCTTCCCGGATACTTTAAAATCTGCTTTAGCAATGTTCGTTCCTTCACAGCCAATAGTCATTAGCTTTGATAGTATTCCTCCTAGATGTTTTATTGGAATAGTTTTCCCTGCATATCATTGTGATACATAACTAAAGGAATAGAAAATATTTATGACCGACATAAACCTGAATATAAAATTCAAAGTCTAGATATGTTTAAAAGGATTCACGAAGTTATAGCATGTGTAAAAAGTCCTGCCTCGGAGTACCAGATAGCAAAAAGTAATTCAAGATTAATTGCCCAAGGACCTCATATCTCTGTTTTTGCATCAGCGCATCTTCTGCAACGACATTTACGAAAGGGCATCACCATTATTGATCATATCAAAGAATATTCGCCAAAAACCACGAAAGCGCACACCACGTACTTACAGGACTACAGCTACATAGACAGCGACAACAGCGAACCACTTTCTCCAACATCACTCGATTCAGATCCTCACAATGAGTTCGCACATCGCATGGAGTCATAGCCACGTCAGCATAGCCACGTCAACAAGAATCTAGTCATTTTCAGCCGCCCTATGTCAGCACTGACGTCAGCAGGCATCTCAGTCGCCCTACGTCAGCACTGACGTCAACTTCCTTTGTTTAAATTCGGCGAACAAATTTCAATTCAAGTCGTTTTCAAACTTTATTCTGTAACGAATTCGTCGGATTATTTTCGATCGAATTCTTTCAGTCCCTTTCAGTTTGTAATAATTTAGGTCGGTCGTGTTATGACCTGACGCGTGTTACTTTTTATTTTCGTTTTGCCTATATAAGGCCCCCAGCCTGTCTATAGAAGAACAGAAGAACGAGAGCTGCGAACACTGAGCGATTTAGAGCTTCTGAGATTTTTCGTAAGTTTTCCTCCAAGTTTGTAAGCTCTTTTTATGAGTCTTATGAGTCAGTAAGATAAGTTTGTTTGTGTTTATGTAAGCTTTCAGCGTGTTAGTTTTTATTCTCTAGTAGATTTTCGGGAAAGTCGAAAGGAGAAATTATTGATAAATAAACTAGTTACTTTTGTTTGATATTATCTCTATTGTGACCATCATTTATTTATTTGAAATTCTTGTTTGAATATAAACCGTCGTAGACCAGGCTGAGCAGCCGGGGCACTTTTATCTTTCATCCCATTAGACAAGGAGGTCGTAGGGAAATTGTTGATACCAACCGCCATAACGCTCACAGAGGAATCTGGAGATCTAGAGTGTGCTTGTAGTCTATCAAGAAAATAAAAAAATAAAAAAAATAAAAAAAAATTAGGGCCATAATATAGATAATTGAAAAACAATAGTGAATTAACTTTTCTATCAATTGAGTAACCGAGTAGACACCACAAGTACTGAACCAACTCTCATTAACTATAGAACTAAATTAACTATAAGTACTGAACCAACTCTCATTAACTATAGAAGTAAAGTACTGAACCAACTCTCATTAACTATAGAAGTAAATTAACAATAAGTACTGAACCAACTCTCATTAACTATAGAAGTAAAGTACTGAACCAACTCTCATTAACTATAGAAGTAAAGTACTGAACCAACTCTCATTAACTACAGAAGTAAAGTACTGAACCAACTCTTATTAACTATAGAAGTAAATAAACTATAAAAGTAAAGATTCTGTTTAAGAGTTAATTCCGCATTTGGGAGAAGTCCTGATAGCAGGGCTTGGTAGAGAGGTAGGACCAGACTTGCTCGGTAAAGCATCCAATTAGGCCTGTAGGGCCTGGATGGTTGCCCTAAGAGAGTTAACCATCTCTTCAGGATCTTGAGGAGGAACAGAGTCCTGAGGAGGATTCTGTTTCAGGACATCTTCCACAGGGGGAATGGACTGTGAACCAGATGGATCCATGTATAAAACGAAGGATAAAAAATAGCAAATAGTAGATAGTTAAAGAGTGAAAGAAACGACTACAGACTCCCCAGTGAAGTCGCCAAAAATGGTGATGACGGATTTGTAAAAGGTAATATATAGAAGATTGAATAAAAGCTAATACACGTGGACCAATTACAACCAGTCTTCCCAGAGAAAAGGTAGGGAGAGTCTGTCTCAAGACAGCCTAAACCGTCGCGCAGCCGTTCTGTCAAGAGTGTTTCTTGTCAAGCTTTGACCTGTGGAAAAGGAAAATAGAAGAGGCAAGAAGGAAAGGAAGATTGCAATAACTGAAAAGTCAGCTAGAATGCAAACCTCAGAGCAAGGAAAACCTCAGAGTTTGAAAGACTTAAAGTCTACAACATGCATGTGAAATACACATTATAACTGACTATTTCTTTCTCTTTCAGTGCCTTTACTTACTATTGAAAGACTTAAGTTCAGAGAGTACTGTATTCTCTAAGCTTTAAGAATCAAATTCTATATTTCAGAAATCAGATGAGTTCTGATCCCCTTCAATGGACGATGCGCTCTCGTATTTGTAGGGAGTTCACCGACTCAAAATGGGACAAATATCACTCGGGTAAGTATTCAGAGAGGGACCCTCATACACCGCTTGCATCCTGAGTGACACGTGTTTTCCAGCCATATCCTGAAGGACACGTGTTCTGCAACACGCCTAAGTTAGTTCCAAAGAAAGAGAGTAATCATTTCAAACATTAAAAACCTGCTCTGCGATAGGTTGCTTTGGAACTTAAGCAACACGGATCTGATGACACGTATTACTTTCACACAAATCCCAAGAGCAACATCACCATTCATGTCGCCAATCCAGAAAAGCAAACCCACCTTTTAGATAAGTCAGAAAGCAGATATTATAAGTAGTAGAGGTTTTTACCACGTGCTGTCTGTATTCTGAAAATCCATCTCAATCAACTTTTTAAAGGACACTTCAATGTCATAAGTATCCTTCTGAATTCGCATATTTCACAGGGACTCCCAGAAACATGCACAAGCGCTTTTAAGAAAGCGCCACGTGTAAAGTGGGGGTTTAATTAGCCCACTTGATCACCAATATCAAGCGCTCATCAATCCCACCTAATTTCTATGACCATATCCATACTACGAGGAACTAGTAGATAGTGTCATACTTAATTTCTTAATTTTTTTTCTATTAATAGGATAATATATATATATATATATTGATTTAAATAATAGGATAATAGCTTAAACCATAAAGTACTTAATTTACTTATTCGCTCAATTGGACTACGATCATGAAAAAGAAAAAGAAATTGCTAAAGAATACAATTGGCATCACAACTATACGAATTTTTAGATATCATGGAAACTTATGCTCTACATTGACATTGAAAACATCTTAAATGCAAATAACAAGCTTCATATTTCATAATTCATGTTAGGAAAATAGAATGGAAACGTATGCTTCATAGCAAATAATGTAACATAGAATACATGTTTTCACACCATGTATCTATCAACTAAAAGTTCAATACATATCTGAATTACAATAGTCAATCATTGTATTTGTTTGACAAAGTATATGATAAATGAATAAAAAAACAAAATCAAGAAAAATATGCTATAAAATATTCCAACAGGTAAGGCACTATAGTTGTTATTGTGGTCGTTACTTTCCCATAGAATACTAAACGAAATAAAAGAATGCCCCTTCTACTCCCAATCCATCATACATACACATGTTAACTTGTTACACCACACGGTGATATGTGTAATTGCATATCAGAGAAAAGGAAAAAAAAAAAAAAAAAAAGCAAAGGACTGACACTTCAAAGCTAGATGCACATAGAAGTAGAAAAGTGTTCCACAACCACCTTTGGACATCAACTATTATTTTCAACCCCAATATTGCATCTTTTGCAAATTAGAGCAATTATTCGTGCTTTACCTGGAAATGTAGTAAAGTGTTGACAATTATCATTTGCAACATGATAATGTGTAGTATTGCCATTGTTACTGTGTATTGTCAAGAATTGTGTCAATCAAGCCTAAACTTAGACATAAGAAGCAACAAGAATAACCATCTCAAACAAGACTCATTCTCAGTTGGCTTGAATTCTCTCTTATATATAGGGGACTTATAAAAAAAGGAGGATAGAAAACAAAGAAAATCCAAAAGCAAGACGACTCATGCAACTGTTGTCTAACAAAAATTTTAAAATCTAGATAACCAAATTACCATGTGATTTTTAAAACGATTCCAACGTCCAAACGATACTTACCACTAAAACAACTACAATTAATGACATATATAGCTTCATAGTCCAACTATGAAAACAAGTTAGAAATCTTTTATATTGCTCTAGCTATTCAACAACGAGCATCTCCCTTGATGTGTTTCCTATCTAAATTTGCCAAAACAGAGAAATTATTATGCAAAAAAGAATCAAAGCTTTATAAATTGAAACTCTCGAAATAAAAATCAAATACCTACCTAAATCGCATTTTAGTTTAACAACTAAGTCAATAGTAACTTGCTTGTGAAAAAAATTTAAGAGCATCTTCATATCTTTATAGAAATTATTATAAAGCAGTTCACAAGGGAGTGGCTTTAACAAAAAAAGTTATGAAACAACCAAGTACCAACATGCACATAAGAACAGATCGGAAACAATGATAGGTATTCAGATCGAATGCATTAATCTGGAAAGTCTAATCAAATCCAGAATACATGTTAAATCACAACAAAAATGAGAGGTGCTCAAATTAAATGCATTAGAAATAACTAAAATCCCAATCATTCAAATCTAGAATACATGTCAAATCAATAATGTATTTAAATAGA
>JAUPMG010284909.1:0-18034 GCA_031762675.1 Pachysandra terminalis | reverse complement strand
AAATACAATATTTATATTACAACATCCAAAAAATATATAAATATACAAAAATATATTGGATTCAAATTCTAACATCTGAAAAAAACTATGTATACAAGTTTAAGCTAAAAACTTAAACTTTGTTTCTTGATTTCATTCAATTTTAATGGGTACAAAATCCATTTGTGTACCTGTATAAGCAAGCGGAAATAAAAAAATTAGATATATATATATATATATATATTTAATAAAATAATATACCCACCGAAATTAGTATTAGTTCCAATTGCATAGAAATGGAACCTTAAAGATACGTATAGTGATTGAAGCTAATTTTTTTTTTTTAACTTTTAACATCTGTTTTGAATTTATCTCGACCGAAATAGCTGAAATTTTCAATGAAAATTTTGTTGAAATAATGAATATTTCAATTGAAAAAAATGGTGAAAGTACAAAAATTTCGACAAAATAACACCGAAGTTTTTGTTGAAATTTCGGACATTTCGTCCAAAACTTTCGTGAAATAATTCCAACCGAAAAAACAAGATTTCGGTTTCAAAGACCCTGTTCGAAACCGAAATTTCGCAAAATTTCACGAAATATCGACAAAATTTAAAACTATGGTCATAATGGCAACAAGTATTCCAGTCAAACCTTGGTCATTATAGCCAATATCCTTATTGGACCAAATTAGATGGGGTCTAACGATCCGTAATCGAAATTGATCATTTGATTATAATACCCCCTACTAATTGTTATATTTAAGTTTGTTAATAGGATAAAAAAATTAAATTATTAATTTACCTATAATTATAAGAGAGAATTGAGGTTTCTACAATTTTCGATGTTACAAAACTTCTTTCTTCTTCGATATAAGCACCTATTTTGTTCTTAAGATCATTAAACAAGGTATATAACGATATTTTTGTCCTTAAAATATGATGTTATGAGCAAAAAGCAAATATTCCATTACTAACAAATAAATTTATTATAAAACTTTCAAACTATAAGGGAAGTGTTTGTGATGGACAAGGTTTGAAGGTACTTGTTACCATTATGCCAAAACTAAGGAGGTGTGAATGCATTTTACCCTAAAATTAATCTATTTATCAAATAAATGATTTGAATTGACCATAATACCTCTAGCGGCTAGGGCAAAAGTGTCAAAATCAATGACCCATGTGTACAGCCATCCAACTGTTGGTGGTGACTACAAATCTTCTACAACGGGATGGTTACAACCATCCTTGCAACGTCAATCAGAGGATGCCAAGTGTGTAGGGGTACCCCTAATATAACACTGGTACCACCTCCCCCTTGGTGCCCCACGTGACACCTTGTTGCAATGATGGTTGTTATCCCATGGTAGAGAATGCATAACCCTTGGTGGTAAGGACCGAGTAGAGATTTTAAGTCGTGGTGAACAAAGACAAGACCGTCTACCGTTTATAGAAAGAAATAGATGTATAGACTAAGGCCCCGTTTGAAAGCCAAGAATGTGCAAGATATGCTAGAAAGTACATTTTTCTTGTATACATGGGCAGGGGCGGAGCTACATAGGGGCGAGGGGGGCAATTAACTCCCCTCAGTTTTTTATTTTTTTTAGATATAGATACTAGTTTTAAAAAAGATTTTATATTGGTCTCCTTGAAATTATTTTTTGCCCCTAAATATTTTCTATTATCCATTTTCAATAGCTTTGTTTTTTTTTCTTTTTATCTTTTCATCCTTCATTATATAAAAGAAATACGATTCATGAGAAATTTTTTTTTTTAATTGAGAGACAAGCATGATTTATGAGACAAACTTCTCTGGTTTGAGAGACTTACCATTTACGAGACACTTTTTTTTGTTTAACCTATCGTTTCTAGGGTTTTTTTTCTTGATATCTTATAGTAAAAAGTCAAGTCTAAAGCTTTCTCTCTCTTCGTTAATGCATTGGGGTTTTGTGAAAGAAAAGAGTTTTCTCTCTTTCTTTTGTTATAAATGCTGATTGGGGGTTGTGTGAAAGAAAAGAATTGGTTTCTCTCTCTTCCGTAATTCAAGCAAAGGAAGGAAAAAATTTGGGTTTTCAATTGAAGAAAAGAAGGAAAAAAGTTGAAGGTGGTGGCTTAAGATATTGAGATTTGGGACAGTAATTCAACAAGTCGACAAAAGGTGAAACCCTACATCCAATTAATCGCATATACATATATTCTTTATTAATGCTTTGTATTTTATTAAATTAATTTTCATTGTGCATATATATTATATATGTATTCTCTTTTGAAATTTGTGAATCTTATGAGCTATTTGCTATTCAATATGATAATCAATTTTGAATTAATCCAATGATAACATGATGAATACTAAGATTTCTTAATACTAAAATATCACTATGTATTTTTATTAAGAGCTTTTAATTAATATATGATTTTAATTTTGAACCAGTTATGGAAATTTTTTTTTTAAAGAAAATCAACAATTGAGTTGTCACCACCTGCTACCAAGAGACAAGATGAAAGTGAATCAAGTGATAAGGTGCCCCATTGCGCGAATGACAGTTTAGCAAAAACCTATTTTGATGGTCTTCCAAAGGATCTTGGGTTATGAATTCGGATTTTGGATTACAATCCTAATGATCAGGATTAAATTCGATGAGCATATCTGCAAAAGGGTCCTTGTCAACCTCGTAACCATAATTTTCCACCAAAGAAATGTGAAAGTCTATTGTGACGAATCAACCAGGCTTGGTTTGATGAATATGCTAATTCGTTATAGTATAGCATAACAAAAGATGTTGCATTTTGCCTATGTTGCTATCTCTTTAAACTAAATATTGGAGATCAAGCAGGGGGGATTCATTTGTTGGTGAGGGCTTCACAAATTGGAAGAAGAAAGAAAATTTTCAAATTCATATTGGAGGTCCGAATAGTGCCCACAATAAAGCTTGGAAGAAGTATCAAGACTTAATGAACCAAGAGCAACATATTCAAACAATTTTCTCCAAGTAGTCAACCTAGGTTTGAGGTGAATATCGAACTCGTTTGAATGCATCGATTGATTGTATCCGATTTCTTCTACGACAAGGGTTTGCATTTCTTGGTCATAATGAATCAGAGGATTCGAACAATCAATGAAATTTTTTAGAGCTTTTATGATTTCTTTCTGATCACAATGAAGATGCAAAAAGTGTTATTCTGAAAAATGCTCCTAAAAATCTCAAGTTGATAGCACCTGATATTCAGAAAAACATTGTAAATGCTTGTGCAACTGAAACCACAAATGTTATTATCTATGATATTGGTAATGCATTATTTGTCATTCTAATTGATGAGTCTCGAGACATGTCAATAAATGAGCAGATGATTGTTGTTTTGTGCTATGTGGACAAGAAGAGGCATGTAATTGAGTGGTTTGTAGGTATTGTACATGTTACAGACACCACTGCTTTATCAATTAAAGTAACAATCGATGCATTATTTTCCAAATATGGATTGAGCATTTCAAGACTGCGTGGGAAAGGCTATGATGGGGCTAGCAATATGCAGGGTGAGTTTAATGGTCTCAAGATGCTTATCATGAAGGAGAATGAATATGCCTTCTATGTTCATTTCTTTGCCCATAAACTTAAGTTAGCTCTTGTAGTTGTTACAAAGAATCATATCCAGATTGCTTTGCTTTCTAATGTGGTTGGTAATATATTGAATGTTGTTGGAGCCTCTTGTAAACGTCGTGACATTCTTTGAGATAAGCAAACTACCGAAGTTATCCAAGCACTCAAGACTGGAGAGTTGTCAAGTGGACAAGGCCTAACTCAAGAGACTGGTCTAAAACGATAGAGTGATACACGTTGGGCTTCTCATTATGATACTTTAATTAGCTTACCTGTCATGTTTTCATCTGTGATTGATGTACTTGAAATTATTATGGAGGATGGTTCAAACTCAGAACAAAGAGTTGAAGCATATGTTTTATTAGACTCAATGCAGTCGTTTGATTTTATCTTGTATTTACATTTGATGAGAAGTATATTAGGAATAACAAATAAACTGTCACAACCATTACAGAGGAAAGATCAAGATATCGTAAATGCCATAGCTCTTGTTAAAGTTTCTAAACAACGACTACAAACACTGGGGAAAAGTGGATGAGATTCTTTATATGGCGAAGTTGCTTCTTTTTGTGGCAAACATAATATTTTTATTCCCAATGTGGATGATGTGTTTGAAGCACGAGGGGGACCACGACGTAGAGCTGAGGAATTTACAAATCTACACCATTATCGTGTTTGAATTATTTTATACTGTCATAGATATGCAAATTCAAGAGTTGAATAATCGTTTCACTGAGGCAAACACTGAGTTGTTACTTTGTGTGGTGTGTTTGAATCCAAATGAGTCATTCTCTTCTTTTAACAAGTAAAAGTTGATTTGGCTTGCCCAATTTTATCCAACAGAATTTTCAGCAATAGAGCTCATGGCACTTGATAATCAACTTGATACTTATAGTATTGATGTGTGTTGCAGCAGTGAGTTCTCAAGAGTGAAAATGATTGGTGGTCTTGCTGAGAAAATGGTTGAGACAATAAAAGATATATCATATCAATTGGTTTACTTGATTATAACATTGGCATTAATTTTACCAGTTGCAACTGCCACAGTAGATAGGGCATTTTCTGCTATGAAGATTGTGAAGAATCGAATACGCAATCAAATAGGAGATCAATGGATGAATGTTAGCTTGGTTATATATATTCAGAAAGACATATTCAATGGTATCAGTAATGATGTAATTGTGCAACGGTTCCAAAGTATGAAGACTCTCTCGTAGGGGACAATTGTAAAAGGTACTATTCTCGATCTTATTTTTATTCATAAAAAAATAATTTTATGAAAATTATACTTAATATTTTCTTTCTAGTTAACTTGAAAAATCACACTCACACTAAATTAAATCTTGCCCCTAAATTCTTAGCTCCGCTCTTGTGCGTGGACGTTTGGTTACCAAGAACATAAAAGAAAAGGTAGGATCCATCCCTTTTGTGAGAATAAATGATGAAAAACTCACTTTTTCTTTTCTAGCAAGATTAGTCCGAAAACATCATAATTTATAAGGAGAAAGTAAGGGTATCACTGAAGAGATGAGGTTCGTTGCCAGGGAACTCTGTAACAGTAATTTCAAAGACAACAACAATAGCTGTGACAGAGAAGAATATGGAAATAGAAAAAAAAAAAAAAAAAGATGCATAGACTTAGCAACCTAGCATAAAAGGCTTCCTCAAGTATTTGGTCGATAGCAAGCTTATATTCAACAGTCAACACCTTGGATCACATCATAAATGAATCCAACCATGTCGTAATTTCTATTTGTGTGAGTGATGATCTACCCTCTCGTAGTTTCCTTTTGGCAAACCTGTAGAATGTAAAGATAAAATTTATGGTCAGAATTTTAAATGTTATGACCATGTTTATGGTTATATATATATATATATATATATAATAACTGATTTTTGTTTAATTTCTTACTTCTTGAGAGCCTCTTCATTACTGCAACCATTTTCCAGTACTGGTTCAAAGATACTAGTCCCCATATTCACCCTCGAAATCGGTTTCTTCAACAAAGCTTCACCAACTTTGACCAGTTTTTCCAAGTTGTCCTTGGTGGCAATATCCACAGAAGATACAGTCTTGCTTAATGTGTCGTCCTGCCTAGGTTATCCAATATATCTATGTTAAGAAAGAAAGATAAACGAGATGATCAAGCATACACAAAATAATTATGTAAAGTGTACCTACATTCACGGATGCAAATCCATTTTACTATTCTCCAAAACTTGAAAAAAGTGTTACAAAGAGCACTCACGAAGGTATGATAAATATCCTCTAATTAGGGATAAACATAATAGAAATGAAAATACTATTAGACCCCAAAGAAATTCAAGACCCCTTGGTTTTCCTTTGAGCGGGGGCACTACACCCTGCAACCCCTGAGCTTGACCAATGGAGTTGATGGCTGAATCATCAATACTTCCTGAATGCTTCAGTAGCATCAGTCTCCACATAACAACAATCAAGGAGTTATTATCATTCATGGGTGTAAGCTCAATATATATATAAGAGAATAAGTGGTAGTGTAGGCTTACTTGAATATTTAGGTAATTATCTTTTGATTGAAGGGGCTTGAAAAACCACACCAATGTAGAGATCAATCATGTCTGCACTTACTTGAGTCAATACATCCACTAATGGAGTAGAACCACCATTAACAAGCCACCCCAATCCCAAAACACCCCACCCAGCAGCCATTTTAGAATTATATTTCTGTTCAAGCTTCTGCGAGTCGGTCCCTATCGAGATAGCAAGGAATTGGCCGTAGTCCATGAGCTTAATTGGGAAGAAATCAGGATTCTTCTTGAATAGCTGCTTTGTCACTTGGCTAAGTTACAGCAAAACCTATAAATATACAAAAACATTTGTTAATCCCATCGCTTATAAAAGCGCGTCAAGGATAAATGTCCCTCAGCCTAAAGTCCATGCAACGTGCAAAGAGTCTCCACTCCACGGGCAACCATAGGGTTCTCGCTCGTCATCTCTCCCTTTACAAGAACAAAAACACAAGAAAATGCGCAGCGATTGGTAAACGAGTCCCACCTTAAATAAAGCCATAGCTTATGCAGGTTCCAACGAATGCATCATCACATAGCATTAATGAAGCAGCCAAGCAAACGATTTAACTACCATAAATTAGCAATTACTCGAACATCAAACCCATCACAGAAAATAACACCAGCAATAATGCAAGTGCAAAAAGAGGGTTGAACGAAAAGACATGCATTAATTAGACAAAGATTATAAAACTGCAACAGCAAACAAGGCCACCCCACCAACCCACATCAATCAAAAGGCAGGAAGGTGGGGTGCGTTCACAATTTAGAAAGGGGGAGAAGAAACAACTCTTTACAAATAAAACCACAAATCAACACCGAAAGGGCGGAAAACGTTGTTCACTAGCTCTATTTTCTCCAACGGCGTACGCTGACGAGAATCCAAAATCCTCGCTCTGGCCTTTAAGAAATGCATGGCATATGCACATCGTTTCTCACTCTCCCAAAGGTTACGCATTCCGTCCTGGTATTGCAAAGCAAGGTCACCAACCTCATCTTCATTTTCAGGAGACTCCTTCGCTCGTGTTGAAGAACTAAGCGCTTCAAGCTCACCACAATCCAAGGGTGTCATCCAGCTCACATTGTCTCAAAACAACGCGAAGATCGACAGCCCTAGAAATAGAGAAACAAGCCAGTAGAGCTTCCTGCAACCAACGACAATTGAAAAGGCCTGGAAGAATAACACAACGCGCATGACAGATGACCAACTCAAGCTCCTCAACACTCGTCTCACTGGAAAAACAAGCAACCTCCAGAAGAAGGACCATGATCTCCACCCACTCGGTTTGGCTATCAGTAACCAGAGGAGACAGTGCCAACTCTTTGATCAACTCAGGATAAACACGAAAGCTAGTGCAAATCCCCTGACAGTTTTTTGCCACGTCCGCCAACCAGCAACTGAGGAAATGGTCAACACTCAAGTTGCTCTCCTAAAAGTGACAACATAACGAGCTCAGCACCACAAAGCTAGAAGTAACATCGAGCCAGTATCCCGTAGACATAGCCATTCAAAATGCAAGAAACTCACAACACAAAAAGAAAAAGAATAAAGGGTAGCCGTTTAAAAAAGGAAGCGCTACATGTGTTACTATATATACACAATCATAAGGGTGCAACAAATGTGATGTGGTTGGAAACCAATCCAATAATACAATACCACTCGCAATAGAACGAATTCCAGTAGGATAGGGCTATGTTGAAGATGTCGAACCCTAGGACTGAAGGGGTTAAGATTGTAAAATTATCAAATTAATTAGACAAAGTAAAATCTTATGATCTAATTCTAAAAACTGAATTAAACTAAAGTAAAGTGGATTAAGTCAATAAGAGAAAGAGTAGACTATTGATGATCCCTCTAACCTCTTGAATATGGTAATCTTATGAATTTTAGGAATTAATTCTATGTTTGAAACAGACTTGTGTGGCTACAAGCACACACAATGTCTCAAAAAGGTATCATGCTAAGAATAAGCATAATCTATCTTCGATGTCTCTAAGTATAGACTATCAAATTCTTAGTATGAATTACATTATCATATGGGTTAAGTATAACCCATCTTCGGTTGGCATGGACTGTCTACCTACACTAACTAATCTAATTTGTAGTACAACCCGTCTTCCCTAGGCATAGCCTTTCAAATCCTATCATAATCAGCATGCCAATGAGCGCGATTGCATAATTAGTATTCCTATAATCACAGAAAATAGGAACACTTTGGGTTCAATCCTAACAAATCAATGGCCAGTAGGTTCTGTTAGTCTTGAGTAAATCCTCTTAACTATGCAATTATCAAACAAGAGAATTAAAACCTAAAAATCATGAGATTTAACCATAAACAAGAGATTAGAGTTTACATCAACACTCCACAAGGGGTTTATCTACTCATGGAAGGGTTGATCTTCACCACGGATGTGTAAAAGTTCATCTCCACGCATAGCATACGCCCCCAAGCAAGAACACGAAGAACAGTAGAACAGAACACAAACTCAAAGAATCTCTCACGAACTTTAATTCAATTCAAACTCAAATTCCAATTGTTCATTATCTACAGTCTAATAAGAGTCTTATAATACATAATTCTAAGCTTAAAAGTTATCTAAAAGAAGTCACAAACCAATCACAAGCAGACTCAAAAACTAGAAAAACTTGGACTGGTGCTGAATTCCCGCATGTGCTCGATCGCATATCTGCGCTCGATCGCAATGCGATCGATCTCACAGTGTAAACTGGGCTTAGCCTTTGCTTCAACTTCATCTTTGGGCTTCCAATTGGGATTTCTCCGTGGGGTTTTTCCTCCATCTTCAAGGTGTGTTTGACTTGAGTCCACAAAACCAATTGAGCCTTGATCATCTCCTTTTATGGACTTTGAAGCTTTATCCAATTGAGGCTTTAGTGGCTTGGTTTAAGCCCATATTCTCCTCATTCTCATCAGACCTGCAAAATAGTATAATTGCAATAATTCATTCTCATAAATATGTTCTAAGACTAATAAGCATCAGTAATAAACCCAAGAGTGCAAGTGTTACACACTTGTCACACCCCCAAACCTACACTTTGGTAGTCCTCGAGCAAAGAAGGAATTAAACCAATGCCCCTTTTAAAAACTCATCCATCCCTCATTATTGCCATAACAGAACTTCAAACTCAGATGATTATATCAGAAATTAGGAACTCAGATATTAACTCAAACGAATTGAATCTAAATCCCTAAGAATTGATTATTTGCCTCCACAATATATCCAAAGCTAAATTTTAATCATATCCTATTTAAATACCCATACTCAAGCAATTTAATACATGCAAGTGAAAATGAGAATCACAAATCATGAAATAAATGCTAAATAGTCATGTCTAACCAAATATACAAGGATTAAATAAGTTCTCAAAATAAACTACCCATGCTCTCATTATTTTTAATTATTCATCTCTTTTTTTATGCAATACACGTAACATGTGCAATGTCTAGCTCTCATTCAGCTGCCTAAGAAACTCTTTAGCAAGTTTTCATTCAATGATCCCATCCCAGTTGGTTCAGGTCATTAGGTGACAAGTACCCCAAATGATCTAATCACTCAAGTTAAATAGGCTATCAAACTAAACTAGTCACTACATGCTTAAAATTTTTTCTTTTATCTCTTTTTGTATCAACCAACATAAATTTTTTCACCTTTTTAAGCGAACACTCATTGCTCTATGAAGCAAAGATACCCAGTTACTGAGTGAATTATAAACGTGGCTGAATTTTCTCTTTTTTTTTTTATAAGAGACATAGATATCACAAGAGCAAGAGTAATCTATTATTTGAACTTACAAAATCAAAGCACATAAAGTTATCTATAACTACATTCACATGCATCCATAATCCATGTTTATAGTGCAAGTGTAGTCATGCAAGCAAGAGTAAGGTATTATCACAGGATAAAACTAAATTTCAACTCTAAATATCTATGTGTCTAAGAAATTCCTAATGAATTTAGACACAGCCACTTAGTCAAAAAGTGATTCACAAAGTGATAATTACAACCAAATTTTAAATTTTCATATTTCTCAAGTTTTTCAAATCTGGCAAAGTATGGCAAAATATAGCAAAATATGCATAGTAACACTATCTTTCTTTCTCACACACCCCCAAACCAAAACCCTACATTGTCCCTAATGTAGAAAATAAAAGCAATAGAATGTGAAAAGAAAGAACAGTACAACCTGATGGATGCAGCAAGGTCAGACTGGAAGTAAGCATGAAGTCCAAGAAGTCAGCCCTGTGATGTCATCTTCTTCTCTTTTTATTCCTATACACACTCAACAAACTATCAAAGCAACTAATAAAAATAAGAAAAAAATAAACTAGCTATATCCCCATTTCGTTGGGATCTACGGTTGCATTTAGCATATGCCCCCCTAGGCTACCCTAGTGGACGAGTGAAGTCTCGTGAGGGTTTAACAGAATGTTACCCACAAACATTATAGAAGGCATGCTATTCCTAAGAGTACAATGTCATGAAAAACAAATATAAAACTCATAGCACTCAAAGGAACATCATATATAAACATTTAGTATCAAACAGTAACTGGAAATACTGTTTACAAGCCAAAACTGCATGACTGTGAAATTGCGCTCGATCGCAATTCTGTAGAAATGTCTATAACAGCAAATAATAGTAGTAATCCTAAAAGAAACTAATCCAAACAAAAGAAAATAAAAGGAATTCCTATAAAAAGATAACAAAAACAAAATAACATAAAGAAAATCTAACAACAAAAAGAAAAACTAAATCCTATAACAAAAAGAAATCCTAAAAAGAAAGAAAAAATAACAACTAAAAGACACTCAAAATGGTGGAGGTGCTGGTGGATCAGGGCCTA
Organism: Pachysandra terminalis; assembly: GCA_031762675.1. Lineage (NCBI taxonomy): Eukaryota > Viridiplantae > Streptophyta > Magnoliopsida > Buxales > Buxaceae > Pachysandra > Pachysandra terminalis. The sequence continues at coordinate 7,046 of JAUPMG010284909.1, read as the reverse complement.
GAAATCCCTGCCTGTAAAACTGCTCCATCATTTGAAGGGTCTGCCTCTGGAGATCCTGGGTGACCCTAACCTCTTTCTATAGGTCTGTCACATCATCCCGGAGGTGGTCAACTGAATCTCGGAGATACATGTACTTCTAAAAGGAGATCTGATAGGGTGGGTTCTGGTCAATATGTATCTCAGGAGTAGTGAAATCCATGTAATCTCCCTCAGGCTCCCTCTCCGCTGCATCCTCAAGAACCACAGATGGTCCTGTCTCCTCTGCAGGAATGTCCTCTCCTAGTGGAGACCTGGATGGTCCAGCCTCCTCTCCTACTCCCTCACCTGCCTCCTCTAGTGGGGCCTCCTCCCCTGGTGCCTCCTATACTGGTGCCTCCTCCTCCTCCGCATCCCTAGCAGCTTAAGCTGCTATGACATGGAGCAAATGCCTCATATGTGAAACACTAAGGTTCCACTGGGCTAATCTAAATGTCAGGTACTGCCTCAGGGAGAAGTCGTTAGCCCTAAATACTACTCTCTTCTGAAGCAACAACTTGGTCACTAAAAATGGGAAATGAAGTTTAATCGAGTCTGCATGTTGTACTCTCCTAAAGACCAGCTTATCCCAAACGGTCTGCATCTGTTCCCATATGAGTATGGGTACTGAGATCCAATAGCCTTTATAAAAGGCATAGAGAGCATCCAGGAAATCCCCCCGTCTCTGGGTCTTGTGCCCAATGTGGCACACATTTCTCTGGAACACTGTATCAATGAACCAGAGATGAGGGGGTAGCTAGGACCGAGCTGTGCAGTTGCGGTGTGAATCAGAATACTGCCCCTCACACATGTCATCAACTACGGTCTGATCCAGAAGATCAAAAGGGAAAGTCGCAAAACGAGGAGTACCGTCGCGTCGAAGTGGGCTATCTAATGGGCATCCTGAAACAACCGCAATATCTTCATAGGATATGGTCATACTAACCCCATCCACATAAGAAAAGAGGACACCATCATTGTTAAAGTGCATATTCTGATAGAACAAACGCACATGACGCTGATGGGCCACTTCTCTAACGGGAGCGAACAAAGCGGATAACCCATGTCTTCTTAATGCCTTCTCAATCCTAGCAAACCTATGGCCAGAAGGTTCTGTTAGTCTTGAGTATTAAACATTAAATTCTAATTCAGTAAATCCTCTTAACTATGCAATTATCAAACAAGAGAATTAAAACCTAAAAATGATGAGATTTAACCATAAACAAGATATTAGAGTTTACATCAACACTCCACAAGGAGTTTAGCTACTCATGGAAGGGCTGATCTTCATCACGGATGTGTAGAAGTTCATCTCCACGCACAGCATACGCCCCCAAGCAAGAACACCGCAAGAACACGAAGAATAGTAGAACAGAACACAAACTTAGAAAATCTCTCACGATTTTAATTCAATTCAAACTCAAATTCCAATTGTTCATTTTCTACAGCCTACTAAGAGTTATAATACATAATTCTAAGTTTAAAAGTTATCTAAAAGAAGTCGGAGACCAATCACAAACAGACTCAAAAACTAGAAAAATTCGGACTGCTGCTGAATTCCCGCGTGCGCTCGATCGCACAGTGTAAACTGGGCTTTCTGGCCTTTGCTTCAACTTGATCTTTGGACTTCCAATTGGGCTTTATCCGTGGGCTTTTTCCTCCATCTTCAAGGTGTGTTTGGCTTGAGTCCACAACACCAATTGAGCCTTGATCATCTCCTTTTATGGACTTTGAAGCTTTATCCAATTGAGGCTTTAGTGGTTTGGTTTAAGCCCATATTCTCCTCATCCTCATCAGACTTGCAAAACAGTATAATTGCATTAATTCATTCTCATAAATACATTTCTAAGACTAATAAGCATTAGTAATAAGCCCAAGAGTGCAAGTTTTATACACATATCAAAATGCACTAGAGCTGTATAGACACATCCCCAGAACCAAGACAAAACACTCTCAGACTTTCCTCGAGAAACTTGACTCGAGTGCTCGTCTCTGCCCAGTATTCCCCCATTTCAACAAGGCATTGCCGCACTCTAGCCAACTTGTTCGAATACTTGAGACGACACTCCTCAGAGTCTGCTATTTCCACCTTTATAGCCAAGGAGGCGACTCGAGACTCGTAGTCCATGTGAAGTAATCAAAACATGTCCCGTTTTCGCAAAAATAACACCTCATGAACTTCGGACATCTCCTTGAACAATGCCTCTTGCGCGCCTATGAAACCATAGAAAACAATGTAAAAAGCATCTATCAACCAAGGACATCTAAACTTTCGTACCCCAGTTATATCCTCCAAATGACTCACAAATATGTTCATCCACTTAGGGCTCACCTTGGGAGTCACGACGACAAGCTCATCTAGCAAGCGTATAAACTCCACCTAGTCACAAAGTTCAGTCGACCGAAAAACGACCACGGGGAAGATAGCGAGCAGGTTTAGATCGATCACCCTCTTCAGCAAATCGTCCAGATCCTCGTCATACTTGCAAGTGGGACCTCATCGATCACATCATCGTGAGAGTGCCAGACCATCAATTCCATACATGTTTTGTATTGCCCTTAGAAAACAAATAACAACGTTCTACCGTCGACATATCCCCAGACACCAAGTAGGCTACTCGTATACGAAACAAACGCAGACGCAAAACTGAGTATGTCCTCGCCACCGAGGAATTTATATAGCCAGCGAAGGGAGATCTCTAGTATTCATGACCAACAACCCTACAAGGTCACGATGGAACTCGAAGTCCTAAGCGACATCATAACTCTAAGGGCAAGACGAATAACTCTGAACGCTACCTCATTGGAGCGTGCCACGTCGTGAGGAGTAACAATCATGTCGAGTCACTTATGTGAGAAGCCGTCCCAAGATCTGCGTATACACCAATTGCATTTAACAAGGGGCTCCCGCCGTAGAAACAACATTGTGCCCGCAATAAAGTTGATTGCATCGCCGTCATCGTCCTTGTCTTCGACACTGCCGCAGTAAAGGGGCTTAATGTAGACACCCCATATAGAACAGCCACGTGTAAAGTCGATCTCGTGCTACATAGTGACAATAAGAGTTACCAGTGATGTAACTTTCGGTCTCACGAGAGGGTAACCGCAAGAAAACAGTTGCACAGTACTATATATACCCCCACTTACGAGAGTAAACAAGATGGTTGTGTGAAAAGACTACTCATTCCATCTCACACACAACTCCTCTCACCCTATTAAGATCCCTCGAGTGCGCTCCGCTCCCTCCTACCAATCATTGAGTCCCTGATCCCGCGACACACAAAACCTCAACTACAATAAGTTTAAACAAATAACTGTTCTTAATACTAATTACCTAGATAAAAACTGTTAAAAGATTGCTGTGGGGGTTTGGTCTAGAGGCTGGTTGTCCTGGTTGATTAACCAAAATAGGATTAAAGTGTAAAGAAATCTGGATGGGATTATCAAATAGAAATAATCAGACAAACAGCACCTGATCCACTACCGATCATTTTTATCTAAAAATTAGAGTTGGCAATTTCTGACCCGACCCGTCAACCAGCCCGCAATTTAGCAGGTTTGGGTTCATCTTTTCAACCCGCGGGTCGGGTGCGGGCCAAGAATCTCTAACCCGCAAATAAACGGGTAAGGTGCGGGTTGACCCGTCTGACCCGTCGGGTTAGAGCTATATACAAATATAAATTTATTTGTTAAGTTGTTTGGATTATATTATTAATTGTTAAACTTTATCACCTTATTTTGAAGACCATTTGTTTGTTTTTTAGTTTTTATACATTATAATGAATTAGAAATTAGGTAATTATTAAAAGCAATGTTTATTTTTTTGGTTATTAAAAGCAATGCTCACAAAATGTTTTAATCTCTTGCATTCAATTCAACTTAAAATTTAGTTCAAAATTAAGCATAATATTGTTATTTTATAAGTAAATATATGAGATGTTTGAACTTAGAGGAAAAGTTTTTGTACTAAAAATAGTAATATTTAGGATACAAGGAGTCTAGGAGGAATTATTTAAAATTTAAAAAAATCAAAAAAAAAAAAAAATTGGGTCAGACAGGTTAGTGCGAGTTGAGTACTCTCAACTAGTTTAATAAACGGGCAAATTCAAGTTTAGGGTCAAATCGTTAATATCTTATGTCAATTCGACCAAAACCTGTCCGAACCCTCCCTATTGCCAGCTCTAGTCGGATAGAGACAACCCTGGGGCGAAATGATATTTTCGCCCCGGATTGTCTCTACCCCACAGGAACACTACAGCGGGATCCCTCACAGAGGATCCCGGCTCATTCATGGGTACCATATTTGCTAAAGAAATTGATGTGTAGACGATCCCAACTCAAAAAATACTTGGATTTAGAATATTTACTATTCAGTTCGGCACCGACTTCGGCTTGATATCATTCTTGAGAATTGGGATCAATATCTTGCCCTTACCTTATTAGTTCAAGATAACCAAGGGCGGCGCCCTTCAAATATTGGGCAGGTGGCTCCTTGACTAAGGACACAAATCGTTTAAGGCATGGATGTGATAGGGGCGTGATGGCAGCCCAATCACAGTCCTGAAAAAGTAAAATTTACCATTCCCCGTTAGTATTTTCTTCTCTGACAACTGACAAAATAAGAGTGGTAGCCGAACTGGGGGAAGCAAAGATGGTTTTGAACATTGAAGGGGACGTAGCTGACCGTGGAATCAAAGGCGAAGAGCAGCGGAGCAGGAAAATAATTGCCAAATTCACATGCCGTGATAGCTTTTCGGTTTCTGAGCTTTGTTCTTTGTTTTCTTCTATCAATGAATCTTCTGCATTTTACTGTAAAAAGTCGAGGAGAGTTTGTGTGCATCAGTAGCCACGTACATATAGAGAGAGAAACAAACAAAACAATAGCCAAGCAGTCAATATTATACAGACGCGGTTTGACGGAACGATTCAAAGAAGACAGATACTTTTGATGTACTCCACACGTACTGATGCATGCCGTACATGTGTAATAAGACTGCTAACTTGGCTACTGTGAATGCTAATGAAAAAACGGAATATAACACTATATATATATATATATATATATATATATGCTACTACTGTTTATCTGGGTTGACCATTTTATTTACCTCATACGTACAAATCGATTGCCGAACCCCAACTGGGGGCAACATCGTTTGGAGCTCGGGGATGGTCCAGACGCTGGAGCGCACTTGTATCCACGATGATTTACTTGTATCCCGGATACAAGTGAATCATCAACGCATACAATCAAATTATAGTGGGTTCAGCCCCCATACCAATTTTCGTGCTCGAGAGGATGTACGTCTTTAGGTCTTTTAGGCAGTGCTTGAAACTCTCGATTTCAGAAGAAAATAAAAAATAAAAAAAAAGTACATTACTTTCAACTGTTTGGTTGGATAGAGAAAAAAAAAATTACTTAGAATGTCAATGCTAATAAATTTTTAAATATTAAGGTCAATGTAATTACAAATACATTAGGCTGAGGAATCTGACAATTTATAGCAATTGAATTTTGTATAATTAAATACGAAGACTCATAAATAATAATGAATTACATCTCACCAAATTATTACTATGATAATTATTTTTATTATCACCCTAGATAACTGGTTCTAAGTCTGGACAGCACTATTCATGCCAGACTCGGGTCAGATCCCACCTCCAATAACAATTTTAAATTTTTCTTATGATTGGAGTGATTTGATTTGATGAAATGTTTCTTAAAATTATTAGAAAAATTAAGGTTTTAAAAAAGTTTCAATTTGGAGTTCAGGTTAGCTTCGGCGACCTATTCGGCGCACTGTTAGGCGCGCCGAACGTCGGGCCAAAGCCCTAGCCGAACGTTATAAAAAAGTTTTAAGTCTTACTCTTTTCATTTCTTCTTCTCCTTTTCCCAAATCATCTCCTCTAAAACCTTCCTAAGCCCAAGTCAAGGAGATTTGAACCCCAAGTCAAAGTAATCCCTTTCTTATTCATCCTTTAATTTCTTTTCTTTTGAAATTGTTGGGTTTTCTTGCAAATTCACAAAACCTAGATCGTCTATTCAAAAATCCGAGACCAACATGCCTCCTAGATCTAGTAGAACATCCCAGAAATCTAAAACCCATGAAGGACCTTCATCGAGTAGGGTGCCCCCTCCAGATCCACCCTACGAGCCGGAACCCGAAACCCATGAACTGGAATTTGCTAACATGAAGCTTCTAATTGAGAGACCCACCATAACACTTCATGTAGAGTCTTACGGTATTCCCACCACTTTGCGTGCCATAGGATGGGAACCTAACCTAGAGTGGGGTGGTCGACCTGAACCTTTGAAATAATTTTATTTTCACAATTATAATATATGTGTGATTTATTTAAATTATTTCTTAATATCATTGTACATTATTTGTATCATGAGGGTGTTTTTGTAACATAGTTTTCAAATTTGTGGTTAAACTGATATTATGAGAAGTTGAGGGTAAGTGTGTTTAAGTTACATATTTCAGATTTTGGAGACTTAGTTGTGGTTTTGAAAGACTTTAGGAAGATAGGAGGTTTTAAAAGAAGAATTTTGATATATATAGTCAATTTTGTAATTATAGAAAAGATGTAAGGTTTAATTGCAATTATAGAAAATTAGGGGGACTATTTTGTAATTTCCACAAAGTCTATTGTTCTTCCAAACGCACAACCGTGCGTTTAGAGAAGAAGAGGGTGGAGATGAGAGAGAAGGGATGCATTGGGAGAGGGTGAATGAATGTAGAGATAGTGGGGGAGTTATGGTGATGATAGTGGGGTAGGAAATTAATGGAGGAAGGGGTTGAAATCACCTATAAAAGGAGGGTTGTTTCTCTTTGTTTTCTTACACCTTGAGTTGTGAGATTTGTGTAAGCATATTAGTCGATTTAGGATGATTTAAACATGTTTTATATATGTTGTGATGATTTCAGGTGGATTTGGAGTGAAAACCATAACAGAGTACATTTTTCTGGGTTGGCGATCGATCAGAGTCGATCGAGCGCACATTTGCGATCGATCGCACCTGG
>JAUPMG010284891.1:0-18037 GCA_031762675.1 Pachysandra terminalis | reverse complement strand
AACTGCTTCTGATTGGTCGGAGGAATCATCTCAAGAATTGCTTTTGACTTTGTGGGATCTAAGTCAATTCCTTGTCTATGAACTACAAAACCAAGAAAGTTTCCAGCAGTAACCCCGAAAGTGCACTTTACAGGGTTTATCTTATACTTGTATTCTCTGCAACGTTCGAATACTCATTGTAATACTTCAAGATGTTGAGAGCGTTCCTTAGATTTCACCACAATTTCATCCACATAATCTTCCACTTCTTTATGCAGCATATCATGAAAGATAGTCGGCATGGCTCTCTGATAAGTTGCTCCAGATTTTTCAATCCGAAAGGCATGACTGTGTAGTGAAATTTACCTAAAGGAGTTCGAAATGTTGTATGCTGAGCGTCCATATGGTGCATCTTGATCTGATTATACCCACTATAACCATCCATGAAAGAAAACATTTCATGCCCTGCTGTAACATCAATAAGAAGATCCATATTCGGCAATGGAAATTCTTCTTTTGGATTTGCTTTGTTCATATCTCAAAATTCAACACAACATCTAATTTGTCCATTCTTCTTCTTTACAAGAACAACATTCGCCAGCCAAGTAGGATGTTGTATTGGTTTAATGAAACCAGCCTTCAAAAGTTTTTCTATCTTTGCCTTGATTTGCAATTCAATCTCAGGCTTGAAAGTTCGAAAGGACAGCTTCACAGGCTTAATATCTGAGGATAAATGCAATTTATGTGTGACTAATTGTGGATCCAATCCACACATATCATCGTAGCACCATGTAAAGACATCTTTATTAATTTTCAAACATTTTACAAGTTCAACTTTTTCTTCAGGAGATAGGTACGCATTGATAAAAGTAGCCTTATTCTCTTCCCCTGGTTCTGCTAAATCAACTTCCTCCAGGGTTTCGATGACAGACTTCTTAATGCCTTCTTTGAATTGCCCAGGTGCTTCCTGAAGCTTGTGCTGTACTTCGAATACTTCCGCCATAAATGGGATATCATCACTATCCTCATCACTTGGGAGTTCCACATAATAGGCCTTAGGTTCCTTCTCTTTCAAAACTTCCTTTGAAAGAGAGTCTTCTTGCCTTTTCTGCTCAGTTTCAGACCAAGGGAAATATATGATTCGACCCTCAAGGGTGACAACTCGAGTACAATGGGCTTTCAAAGCCGGTTGTTCAATACAAATCTCAGACACAACAGGCCTCTTCTTTTCTTCTTTCTTTTCTTTTTCTTGTTCTTTTCTTTTTTCCTCTTTGACCCTCATCTTCGAAGATCCAGATTCAGAAATAATCATATCAGGATTGGCCTGAAGTGATGGCCACACTGGAAGAGATATACCTCGAGGAGGAGAAACTTGATATTCTCCAGTTGGTGCAAGTTCATCATACTCAACAACATCTACAAGATGAAGTTCGAGCTGATTGAATTGGCAAGGATCAGCAACAAGTCGAACCATCTTCCCGTTTCGAAATCCCTTACAACACTGATGATATGTTGAAGGAACTAGCTTACACCTATGGATCCAAAGCCTTCCCAACAGGATATGATATGTTGGCTCACTATCCAACACATGAAACGTAGTTGGATATTTGTAGGGTCCAACTTGTAGTTCGAGGGTCACATGACCCAGGCATATTGGCTTCGAGCATCAAACCCGAAAATCTTCATTGCTTAGGGACCCACCCTTTTGGATGATAGTCCAATAGCCTTCAGGATGCCTATTGGAATTATATTCAAGAAGATCCAGCATCTACTAATGATCTTCGAATATCCACTCCTTGCAGCATAAAATTCAAATACAAGGCTCTTCCATGGTTTTCGTAGGAAACCATCATGTCTTTCGGACCAAAAGTTATCAGACCTTCTTCTAAGACAGCAGTGACACATTCCTCCTCTGCTTCTCGTAAGGACAGCCTTTGAGCGTACGCTCGAACAACTATCTGATCAGACTTCGAAAAGCCTATTTCCTTCATGCTTTCCTTAAGCCTCTAATATTTCAAGTCTATCCGCCGAGGATAATCAACAGCTCGAGCTACCTCCGAAACAAGGACATTCACAGCTGGTCCTTTACCCTTGTGATTAGGCAGAGGATCAGTGTGAACAATTTCGGGCTGCAATTCGATCTCTCCGAGCTTCAATCGAAGATAGTACAATCTTTGAATGGAGTAACAGTCATAAGTATTGTGAGTCACGTACTGATGATATTTACAGAATTTTGAATTGCTCCGGTCTTTCGTTGATGGCTCTCTTTGGAACAGGTAGTTGTACACGGTCATCCTTTACCCAATTGTCTAACAGGATGTTGAATTGAGCTGGTGTACAATCTGGCTGTGGATGAGGGTCTCGAGGATAATCTCGAGAATCTCGACCCTTCTCATTTTTCTTTGTCTTCTTCGAACAAAGAAATAACTGCTGATGCAGTTGTGGCCTGCCTAGCCAAGACAGCCACCAACTGCTGATATGGCCTACCTAGCCAAGACAGCCATCAACTGCTGATGCATCACAACCATATTTTCCAACAAAGAAATAACTATAGCATTGTCATTGGGTGGTGGTGCATTCGAAGATGAAGGCATGGATGCTGGTGGGATGATAACAGGATCAACTGCAGGGACAGTGTTAGGCGCTACAAGAAGATCTGCAGTCCCGATAACAGTAACAGGAGGATGTTCTGGGGCCATTTCTAATTCTTAACTGATCATAGGTATCAAAAAAGATAGGAAACAAATCAAGTTCCCCAACCAAGTCGCCAAAAATGGTGATGCACAAACCGGTAAATGACCCAAAATGTCAAGTAACCAAATGGTTTGCACAATCAGAGGTCCGAAATACTTGCTTTCACTGGCCCAAATCAGAAAAGACTGTTCCAATGAAAGGTTTCTAAGGATACAAAGAGAGAAAATGGTAGGATCAGTCAGGAATAGTTCAGAAAGACAACACAGAACTTAACAGATATCAGAATAAGGGTTTTAAGACAATTGCTCTGCAACTTCTCAGAGAATGTTCAAATGCTCAGAATTTCGATCCCTCTTTCTAATGCCTCATCCTCCTTTTATAGCCTCGGACTCATTATCTAACCGCTTGCAACGTTTCATGAACGAATTGAAGACGTTTGACTGAACAAGCGTTTTGAATTGAATATTCAATATCAAAACGTCTAATTCAATATGTGACGTTTCAATGAATGCTTTCACAACGTTTAGTTAATTTAATGAGTATAACGTTATAAAAGTAATGATACGTTATTGTTTTGTGTTGATTCAAGTTTTTTAATGCTTCAAGATCTTCAAGGATCTTGACAAGACTTATCTCTCTGGCCCTCAATTCCTGAAAGTCTAAGATTTATTTCCCCCTATGTATGAGTGACTTTCGAGTCATTAAAATGATTGTCTCGAACTATTTATCGATAAACCAATATTCGAAATACTAATGAAAATTCTCAATAAATGTATTTTCATGTTTTGAAAGTTCTCTTTCGAGAATTTGATTCGAAGCCTATTTTAAGCAGAACTTCGAAATATACTGTTAATTTCGAGATTATTTTCCCAGAATGGGCTTTCCTCGAAATATATTCTCAATCAATGTTCGAAATTCTAATTTATACAGTCTTTGTATGCATGATTACACCATTGACCTTTGCCACGTGTCAAAAGATAACTGAATTAAATCAATTTCCAAATTGGCTCATCATTAATACCCATGGGTATAACCATCGGGAACTTCCTAAGGATAAACCCCAGTTGGTACGAGAAACCGGTTCAAGGAATATACGACCAAGACATAGATATAGGGAGAATGTAGTGTGCTACCGTGATGACCCTTCATTACATAAATCACAGGATGATCAACACTGCAACGAATACACAATGAAATTAATATCAACAGGTACTCCGCAACGGGATGTGAGAACCCTTTACAACAGGATGCCGATGCAAAAATACTTCTCAAGTCATACTCGACGACGCCCACCTGTGATGGGACAACCCCTCGGGTTCTTGAGAGTCCCACTTGTGTTGGGACATCCTCTCAAGTCATACTCGAGGGCGCCCACCTGCGATGGGACAACCCATTGGGTTGTTAAGAGCTTTAGAGGTGCGCCTTCACCAAAGAGATGCATCTCGGTGAACACATCGATATGAAATTACACCCAAAGGGGAATGATAGTCCTGGATGATGTAAGACGTCGACACGTCGATATGAATTTACACCCGAAGGGGAATGACAGTCCTGGATGATGTAAGACGTCAACACATCGATATGAATTTACACCTGAAAGGGAATGACATCCCTGGATGATGTAAGACGTCGATACTACCTCCGTCTAGAGCGAGGCTCGATGACGTTGAAGGCAATACTACCTCCGTCTAGAGCGATGCTCGACGTCGTTGAAGGCGATACTACCTCCGTCTAAAGAGAGACTCGATGACGTTGAAGGCAATACTACCTCCGTCTAGAGCGATGCTCGACGCCGTTAAAGGCAATACTATCTCTGTCTAGAGCGAGACTCTACGACTTTGAAGGCGATACTACCTCCGTCTAGAGTGATGCTCAACGACATTGAAGGTGATACTACCTCCGTCTAAAGCGATGCTCGATGACGTTGAAGGGGATGCTACCTCCGTCTAGAGCGATGTTCGACGACGTTGAAGGCAATACTACCTCTGTCTAGAGCAATCCTCGATGATGTCATGGGTGATATCCTCCGTCTAGAGTGACGCTCGATGACGTCGTAGGCGATATTATCCTCCGTGTAGAGTGATGCTCAACGACGTTATAGGCGATACTACCTCCTTCTAGAGTGAAGCTCTAAGACGTAGAAGGTGATACTACCTCTGTCTAGAGCAAAGATCTAAGACATAGAAGGAGATACTACCTCTGTCTAGAGTGAAATTCTAAGACGTAGAAGGTGATACTACCTCCATCTAGAGGGAACCTCGACAACGTAAATGGTCAGACAATCTCAAAAGTACTAAGGTTCGAGGACCTCAAAAGTACTAAGATTAATAGCTTCGATGGCGCCAAGACTAGACAGTCTCGATGACGCCAAGGCTAAAGAGCTTTCATCACCACTTATATCTACTGATCACCAACGCCCATATCGAGGGTCGTAAGGCTCGCCAACACTTAGACATATTGGGGTTATAGGCCGTGTCATGGTTTCTCAGTGGAAAACCTGTAATTATCTAAATGACTCGTGATTGGTCCACCTAAGAGAATGGGGTACATGATGTGTACTACCCCAGGTGAACTTAACCATCGTCAGAAACGGTGGTTAGGAATTCTAACTACAGTTAACTTTTCTCCCAACTCTATAAATAGAGGCTCACTTTCCTTGAAACCGAGGATGAAAAAGGGAGAGGAGAAATCACAAAGAGGCAGACCTCTGCCAAAATTAACGGACCTTGAACTACATCTGACTTGATCCCTGTTTGGGTACATAGGCAGTCTGCAAAAGGTTCAGTCATAATCTCAATTAGAGTCCTAGGGGTTGGGCAAGTTCCAACACCTTGACCCATTAGCTCCCTTAGCCTAGTTCGACCTGTCCTGACGGTCTACCAGTTTGATTCTTTGGTTCTTCTAGAGATGGGATACGGTCACTCATTGGTTTAGGTTCCTGTCGATCAGTAATATCATACTTGGTGACTATTCACAAAACACCCACTACAACATGTTAACTTATAAAGATACTGTAGTGACCCGAATCCAACTGGAATAATTATAAATTAAATCATTAATAAATTTACTAATTATACACTGAGAATTTAATGAAAGACCCTAGGTAGTATTGGACTAAATAGCAATTAAGAGAAGCTGAGGGACAACTATTTAATTAATTAAGAACTAATATACGGGATGTATTTCAAATCCATATGGGCTAGAACACAAGCTAACGAATTGGGCCCAAAAACCCAATGAGAGTCCAATAGGACTTGGATAGATAATTACATATTATAACAAGGGTAATTAAGAAAATAATCAAACACAACTAATTCTCTCTGCAATTTAAAATTCAAACAAACGAAAGGAGATAGAGTTCTAATAGGCTAAGTAACTAGGAGAGATGAGAGAGAGTGTGTCTCTAGGCTTGGACATTCAAACAAGGAGAGAAGAATTCTGGTTTTTGGCTTTGCATAAAGAGAAGATGAGAAGGCCAAGAAAGAAAAAGCTGAGGTAATGGAGAAAAAGAGAAAAGAGTATTGTAGGAAGAAAAAGGCTAGAGAAAAGGAGAAGAAGAAAGAGGACAAAAGAGAGAAGAAAGAGAAAAAGAGAGAGGAGAAAAGATCTAAAGAAGAAAGGAAAAGAATCAACAACTATGGGAAGAAACCTAAGAAGAATAAGAAAAAGGAAGAAAGAGAAGAGGAAGAAAAAGTCGGATATAATGGTCATGAAGAGAGCGAAGATGATAATGATGATTGGCTAGATGAAGGAGATAAAGGAAAAAAGAAAATGATGATGCAACATCTCAAGAGACAGGAAAAGCTAGAAGAGGATATGGGCTACTATTAAGAGAAGAGGTAGGGATTTCCTACATTTCTACGGTAACTATGTTTATGGATGATTCCAATGCTATAGTTATAGGGTTGATGCATGATCTTATGTAAAGTATGCTTAGACTAGAGATCTAGTGAAACTAAAATGAATGCCATGTTGTTTGTGAGATGATAATCATGCTAGATCTAAATTTTGTAATTTTTGGTGTTCCTTGTGTTCTTATAAATCATGTGTTAATTCTTACATTTAATATGATTTATTCAGGACTTACTTGTTTTGATCTATAGAATAAATCAATTGTTAAATGTTTGATGTTTGAATCCCATGAGTAGGCTTTAGAGATTTAATTATGATTGTCAAAACCATAGAAATTAAGTGTTTTTGGATATAGGCACAAAACCCTAAGTGAAAACTTAGAAAACTGCTAAATTTATACATTTGACAGGAATGTTGGCAGCTACCGAACACCTGCCAAAAGCCCAAAAATCAATAGGTTCTCTAAACTGTCTACTGAGGCTCCGTAACAATGCTACCAAGAATTTCAGTAGAAGTGTTGGCAACTACCGACGTGTTTCTGAGGACCAAATGAGGTCAAATTTTAGGGATATGTTCCCTAGTGAGTTGTACACATGCCTGTATAATTGGTTTGTGTGCAAAAGGTCTAGAATTGGTCGAATTATGAAAAGTGTAAGAGAATGTCTAAATTTCAGGATTATTGAACTGATCCGAATTGAATAAGAGGTGATATTAATTTAAAGGTTCCGGATATGATCATAGGACCTCAACATAGGATTGTTATGATTAGAAATGGTCACATAGGATTTGATTGGCTGAATGGTGCCTTTGGCATCTAATGTTGATTTAGGTTTGACTTGGGTTGATTTATGTTTGCCTTGTGTTGATTTGATGAAATATTGTGTGTTGATCAAGGATATAGTGAGTGTCCATGTTTGTGAATGTTGTCTGTGATTGATAATTATCTCTTGAATTGTGATCTGGATAGGTGAACTTCCACCGTGGGTGAAAGTCCCTAAAAGAAAAGGTTTGGTAAGAGTGTACTCCACCGTGGGTGAAAGTCCCTGAAAGAAGGTCTGGTAACATGTGAGTTTCCACCGTGAATGCAAGTCCCTAAAGGAATGGTCGTAACTGGTGTATTCCATCATGAGTGCAAGTCTCTTAAGGAATAGGAAGTGTGGCTTTCTCTCGTGGGTGCAAGTCCCTAAAAGAGCGAGTTACTAGCATAAGGTGGTTTCCAGTCGTGGGTGCAAGCCCCTAAAATGTGATTATCCCAACAGGTGGGTTCTTCAGTGGGTGCAAGTCCCTAAAAGAAAATGTTATGATATGGTGTGTTCTACCGTGGGTGCAAGCCCCTAAAAGAATGGGTCGTATGATTGTGAATTAGATTGAGCATATGATTGGGCTAGGCCTGATCATACCTGCATTGCATTGCACTTCATCTAATCTCATAATTGCATCATATACTTGCATTGCATTGCACATGATGATTGATTGATTGAAATGCATTATCATGGGTAACTTGTGTGGATTGATTGTGTTTGGTTAATAATTGGTCTTAACAAGGTAAAACCTTGTGGATTATGTGATTGGCTACGGGTGTACTTCCACCGTGGGTGAAAGTCCCTAAAGAAATGTGGATTGGATATTGATTGGTTACGGATGTGTTTTCCCCGTTGGTGAAATCCCTAAAGGAATATTGATTGTGATTGTGATTGGTTACGGGTGTACTTCCACCGTGAGTAAAGGTTCCTAAAGAAATGTGAATTGGCTATTGATTGATTACAGGTGTACTTCCACTGTGGGTGAAAATCCCTAAAGGAATGATAAGTAGTTATTGTTATTAGTTACGGGTGTACTTCCACTGTGGGTGAAAGTCCTTAAAGAATGTTGATTGGATTATGTGATTGGCTACGGGTGTACTTTCACCATGGGTGAATGTCCCTAAAAGTTTGTTGGCCGTAACATGGTGAGGCCATGTGGTGTTTATTATGTGTTGGAATTGGTTGTGATTGTTACTTGATTACGGGTGTACTTCACCGTGGGTGAAAGTCCGTAAAAGAATGATGGCTGTGACATGGTGGAACCATGTGATGTTTGGTTGTACACATAGTGAGACTATATGTACTATATATGATATTATGATGTGGTTACTTGGTTGTAGCATGGTGGAACCATGTAGTGATTATTATGTGTGTTGGTCGTAGCATGGTGGAACCATATGTATATTGTTATGAAACATAGTGTAACTATGTGTTGCTATAATCTTTGTTTTGTGTCACATGGTGGAACCATGTGAGTACATGTATGTATATTATTTGGAACATGGTAGATCCATGTAGAATCTGTTTGAACATGATAGGATCATGTTGGTTCTATTGACATAGTGGGACTATGGGAAGGGTGAATCATTGACTTGTTATAATATGATCTTGCGTGGTATCCATGTGAATTGTGAATTCATATGATGTTGTAATATGCATACTAATATGTGAGATATTGTATAAGGCTATGTTTAACATACATTTTACTATGTTATTATGTGATGGTTGAAATGCATGAATTAACTGTATTGTTATGCATGCGTAAAAGTAGATATTGTAGTCTCGTCGGATTTCTCTACTAGGCTTCGGCTAATCCTTATCTCTGCAGGTGATCGGATTGTCTGGTCCTAACTGCCTATTTGAGAAGGAATTTTTTTGAGATACTTTTATTATTGAGACTATGGATTCACTTTAGTTCCTTTTATTTTCTTTGGTTTGACCCCTGGAGGGCAAAAATTATAATAAAGTTTAGGATTACTTTATTGTAGGTGGTTAGCTCAATATACTTTTAATTGGGCTATGATTTGGTTTTAAATACTTCAGATTTTCGTTGTTCTATTAGTATTTTGACTCTGATTTAGCCAGGATTGGGTTAGTCGTGTGGCTGTTTATCAATATCCATGCGGTGGATCCGAAGGTTATTCCCTTGGAATCCTTGAGATCTTATAACTCGGATTTGGGGCATGACAGATACTTAAGTAATTTTATGATTTGAAGGAAACATTTTTTTCATTTTTTCTCAATTTTGTTTACCTGTACCCCTTCTATACTCATCAAAAGTATTATAATGTACTTAACATCTACATTCTTAAGCATTTGAAATTTGTTAATTCAATCAAATATCCATATAAATGTTGGATTCGAATATTTAATCGAATTCTAATCTTTGTCAAATTTGAATATGAATTTTATAAAATAATCGGATTCGGATTCGATTACTCATACAAAAAATCCGTCATATCTTTAATCGGATTCGGATCATAATGGATCTAGCTAAATCCGATCCGTTTACAATCCCACACTCGACCACTCCATATGGGACACGCCAGAATCGATCAGCAAACCCACCCACCCCATCTCTTCAATCTAGTCCCCTTTCTCTCGCTCTCCTCACGTCCTATCCCTTTACTTTCTCTCCTCATCAAAGGTTTTTAGTGGTTTTTAGTCTACAAGTTAAAAAAGGTGTTAGGTATAGACTTCTCCCAGCTACTACCCAAAAATAAAAAATACAAAAAAATAGAGCTGAGACTTCTCCAATCTACACACCTTTTTTTAATGAAAAAACTTACCTGAGTGTATACACATTTAAGTCTATACACGCATGAGTGGATTTTGATTCGACTTGACGCAAAATTCAATTTAATTTGTCTCTTATTTGTTAATTGTCTCCTCATTCTAGGTTTTTAGTCTACACGTTAAAAAAGGTTTTAGGTATAGACTTCTCCTAGCTACTATCCAAAAATAAAAATTAAAAAAAAATAGAGGCTGAGACTTCTCCAATCCAAGCACTTTTTTTTTTAATTAAAAAACTTAGTTGAGGGTATACACATTTAATTCTATACACGACATGAGTGGATTTTGATCCGACTTCACGCAAAATTAAATTTATTTTGTCTCCTATTTGTTAAATGTTATACATATTTAATTATACATTATTTTTTATCTATTATGATTACGATAGTTATTAATTTTTTACTTTTAAATTTTAACAAGGCATTTTAATTTTGGGATCACACTAAATCAATTCAGGTAGAAATATTAATGGGTAGACTTCTCACTTCATCTCTATTTGTTTCTTACATTTTTTATTTTGTTAAAAAAAAACATCCTAGACGAGTGTACATTCTTGGAATCATCACAATTCCAAAAAAATTCTCATTGTTGTATTGATTTTGGACAATAGTTAATAGCCTGAAAATTATTCACCAAGTAGAAATATTAATATATTTGATTATAAAATTATTCATACCGATTAAAATTTCATATTCAATAGTCTCAAAGTGTATTAGAATAAAATGTTAACTCCAAATGATAGATTCCATTGAATAGTGAGGGTAGAGTCTACCTAACACCTTTTTAACTTGCACGGATTAAAAACGTATAATGAGGAGAGAAATAAAGAGATAGGATGTGAGATGAAAGAGAGAGAGAGTTAAATATTATCAAAAAAAAAATATAGTTAAAAGATTAGGGAAACTTCCTACTTTTTGCTAAAAAAAATAGAAAGAGGATCAGAACGCGGAGTAGGTGGAGTGGGTGCTAACTTGTAATCCCAAGTGCTTACAGAGTGCCTATATATATAGTGGAACCCCGTACACTGGACAAAGAGTTACAATTATGACATGAAGGTGATAACATTAACATTAATAGTTATGTCCATTGTTTCAAATATCAATACACAGAGTAAAAAGAGAATTGAACCATAATCGCCCATTTAAACCAACTGTTAGGTAGCCCAGTAGTTAGGGAACTGAGTCTTGGTCAACACAATTTTTTTGGTTTTCAGTTCCATAAGAAAAATAACTAAATACTTATCTGAACTATGACATGAATAAAATAAACAAAAAATGCATCAAAGTACACTCTTAATTCCACTAATGGTTCCCCATTTACATTTAATCCCCATACATAATCTTGTAAATTTTTCTCCTTTACACCAAACATGATCTCCCCTCACAAATCACTTCTAGCACCATGATTCAAATGCTATAGATATCAAATTATGGTGAAGCCCTGCAAGCTATATTCAGGAGCCAGATACCATGGAGTCACTGCAAGCACTCCTCACAAAGGTATTATTCTGGAGTAACCTGAAAAGCCCAAAGTTACAAAATGAAGTAAGAATCCAACATCAAGAAGGCCTTCAAAGAAATGGATAGGCAATGGTTATTTCAAACACAAAAGATTGATTAGCCTAAAATTAAATGGAAGAACCAAATTGAAGGAATTCTACATGAGCTTAGCCTCTAACCTTGTTTTTTGATAGAATGTTCCAGACGTAGAAAACCCAATATCAGATAGAATAACTTCACTTTGGTCTGATTCTAATCCCTAAAAATATAGCATTCACTATAAGTACTTAATGAAATACAAGATGGAGTACGAATCAATAATAAAACTAAGCATCACGTCCTAGATTATGTAACAATGCATCTTAATATGCTTATATTCCAAATTGAAAATATAATTGAAGTATAATGGGTATTAATGAAGTGAAGGAATATTCATAGAATAGGTATACATGTTTGGTATTGTTTTACAACTATAGAATACATTAGAAAGCCATGGGGAATATTTAATAGTAGGGAAGATTATGTGAGGGAATATGAAAACCAAAAACAGTTGAAAACATTCATATTCTATTGGCCCTTGTTACAAACCAGACTTTTTAATCCCAAACCAGTCTACCCGATGTAGATACGAAAAATGGTAGGGGCAGATAGCCCAATAATAGACTGCCATGTGTCAGGACTACAACCGACACGTAGTAAGATCCCCACTAATACTTATGGGTATAGCCCTCGTAAACTTCCTAAGGAAGAACCCCGGTCGGTCCAAGGAACCGGTTTAAGGAATATACGACCAAGACATAGATATAGGGAGAAAGTAGTGCGCTATCGTGATGACCCTCTTTATTACATAAATCACAGGATAATCAACGCTTACAATGAATATACAATGAAGCTAATATCAACAGGTATTCCACAGCGGGATGCCATACCCCTTTACAGCAGGATGCTGATGCAGAAGTACTTCTCAAGTCATACTCAAGGGCACCTACCCGCGATGGGACAACCCCTCGGGTTCTTAAGAGTCTCACTTGTGATGGGACATTCTCTCAAGTCATACTCGAGGGCGCCCACCTGTGACGGAACAACCCCTCGGGTTCTTGAGAGCTTTAGAGGTGCAATTCACGCTCACCAAAGAGATGCATCTCGGTGAACATGTCGATGTGAATTTATACCTAAAGGGAGAGACAGTCTTGGACGATGTAAAACGTCGACACGTCGATATGAATTTACACCTAAGGGGAGAGACAGCCTTGGACGATGTAAGACGTGGACACATCGATATGAATTTACACCTAAAGGGAGAGATAGCCCTGAAAGATGTAAGACATCGATACTACCTCCGTCTAGAGCGATGCTCGATGACGTCGTAGGAGATACTATCCTCCGTTTAGAGCGATGCTTGATGATGTCGTAGGCGATACTATCCTCCATCTAGAGCGATGCTCGATGGCGTCGTGGGCAATACTATTCTCCGTCTAGAGCGATGGTCGATGGCGTCGTGGGCAATACTATTCTCCGTCTAAAGCGATGGTCGATGACGTCGTAGGCCATACTATTCTCCATCTAGAGCGATGGTCGATGACGTCGTAGGCCATACTATCCTCCGTCTAGAGCGATGATCGATGACGTAGAAGGGGATACTACCTCCGTCTAGAGCGAAGCTCTAAGACGTAGAAGGTGATATTACCTCTGACTAGAACGAAGTTCTAAGACATAGAAGGAGATACTACCTTCGTCTAGAGTGAAGCTCTAAGACATAGAAGGAGATACTACCTCTGTCTAGAGCAAAGCTCTAAGACGTAGAAGGTGATATTACCCCCATCTAGAGCGAAGCTCTAAGACGTAGAAGGTGATATTACCCCCATCTAGAGCAAAGCTCTAAGACGTAGAAGGTGATACTACTTCTGTCTAGAGCGATGCTCTAAGACGTAGAATGTGACACCACCTCCGTCTAGAGGGAACCTCGACGACGTAGAAGGTCACACAGTCTCGAAAGTACCAAGGTTCGAGGACCTCAAAAGTATTAAGAGTAATAGCCTCGATGGCATCAAGACTAGATAGTCTCAACGATTCCAAGGCTAAATAGCTTTCATGACCACGAATATCTACTGATTGCCATCGCCCATATCAACGTGTCGTGAGGCTCGGTAACACTTGGTCGTATTTGGAGTTATAGGCCATGTCACGGTCTCTAGGTGGCAAACCTATAATTACTCAAACGATTTGTGATTGGTCCACCTAAGAGACTAGGGTACATGATGTGTACTACTCCAGGTGAACATTTTAACTACCATCAGAAACTGTGGTCTGGAATTCTAACTGCAATTAACTCTCTTCAAAAAGCTATAAATACTGGCTCACTTCCCTCATTCGAAAGATGATGAAAAGGAGAGGAGAAATCACCTCTGCCAAAATTCTCTGACCTTGAACTAAGTCTGCCTTGATCCCTATTTGGATACGTAGGCAGCCTACAAAAGGCTCAGTCATAATCTCAATTAGAGCCCTAGGGGTTGGACAAGTTCCAACACTTTGACCCATTAGCTCCCTTAGCCTGGTTCGACCGGTGTTAGACGGTCCACCAATTTGACTCTTTAGTTCTTCTAGAGACGGGATACGATCACTCGTTGATTTAGGTTCCTGTCGATCAATAATATCACACTTGGTGACTATTTACAAAACACCCACGAAACATTGACGACTCTACTGGGGACTAATTCTCCTACATACTGATCACTATTAGAAGAAGGTCAATATCGAAGAGCAAGAAAAGGGCCGTAGAGCAAGCTAAAGCATCATCTCTTCATGCTGTTGAAGAGAAACGTGAAGAGCACTTACCAGGCGATTTGCATGAGCTGGAAAATACTCCAAGCGCTTTGCCTAAGTTTCCTACTTACGCTATAGGCTATGAGCGATGAGAACCGACATTACTACTCGCAAGAGATCGAGAGTAAGGGAAGGGCGATTCGACTAAGAACGCGTAGCAGAAAGTCTACCATCACCACCTGCCAAGTTGGCTTTGACAACAGACACCACCTGCGAAGTTGGCTTTGACAACAGACAGTTGTTCTTCTTCTCCTAACAGGTGGGCCCATAATGCCTCGATCTAGGATTCATGGTCAGCTATACGACACTCAATTTCTTAAGGGTAGTAGGAGAAACCTTCAGCTCTCGATAACATGTGAGGTGTTCCAAGACTTCCTCCATGGAGCCTAAGTGCACTGTCAACTAATCTAGCTTCATCCTGATTGCTAAGGGATCCTCTAGCTCCTTCTACATATCAGGGAGATCCTCCACGATAAGAGCAGAGAGATATGTCTCCTGAAGATGTTCAACAAACGAACATGCAGCTGAGTAGAAGAAGGCTCGAAGGTGAGGGCAGGCAAAAGTCATCTCAGTACCAGCATTGCCATAATGATCAATAACCCTTTAGAGAATATATCCATATCCGAAGGAGATGTAAATCTTCCTTACGAACATAAGGCGAGTGTCCGCTTCAATAGGAGGAAGTAATAGATCAACATAAGCATCCGCACTCGTAGGATCCAAGAATCCATCATCAATGGAGTTATGAGAATGACCACTCTCATTAGAGGCGTCAACAGCAGGAACACCCTCCTCATCAGAGATCAAGGATCCCGGGAGTACATCCACGATCAGATTAGGCACTCTCACTTGTCTAGGAGAAGTAAACACTAAAGGAGCGCATGGACTACTCCCCCTCCTCAGTTGTTTGAACGATCTCTTCCTTAAAGGCATCGATGAATCAATAGGAGTCTACTTCCTTGCAAAGGGAGCATCACTAGCAGCGTCATCAGCGCCAGGAGTAGAAGGACATTGATGTCTGGGGGACTCATCTGCAGAAGATAAAACGATTACTTCACATAAGCCAAAAATATGCTTAGAACGAAATATGCATTAAGAAAGAGAAATCAAAGTCACACCCCTCTCAGCCGAGCATGATGTAAGGGAAGTACCAGGAGAGACTGCTGCTACTAACACCATCCTACTCGAGCCGAGGTTGTAATGTCATGCGTTAACATCAAGGCTAATAAGGCCTTAGTCATGAGTTTGACACTCATCGACATCGCTTCCTTCATATTCTTCAACCTCAAGATCAGAAGTTGGTATTTCATCATCTGGAACAAGGATTGGGGACTACCCATAGGGCACTGACTATGCTTAGAGGATGAGTGAGCATGGCCTATGAGAGAAAGATCAATCAGACTATAGAATTGATCAAACAAGTTCAAGAATAAGGAAAGTATATGCACATACATTAGCTATTGATGATTGCAGCAAGGTCCCGAGGAGGACTAACTATTGATGATTGCAGGAAAGTCTTGAAGAGGAATAGCTATTGATGATTGCAGCAAAGTCCCAAGGAAGACTAGCTATTAATGATTGCAGCAAAGTCTCGGGGATGATCGGTCCCAAGGAGGATTGGTCCCGTGGATAATCGGTCTCGAGGAGGATCAGTCCCAAGGAGGATTGATCACGACAATGATCGGACAAAAAAAAAAGGTATCAGTCCTGCAAGCTAATATTGTTGTTGGTATCAGTCCTATCAGGCTAATACTATTGATGGTATCAGTCCTACCAATCCTATTGCAGGCAGAGGTATGCAACAGAAGCAAAAAAAAAAAAAAAAAAACTCAGGGGTATGACGTCACTGATGACGTCATACCAGTCCAGCTGTAGGCAGAGGTATGTAGCAGAAGCAAAAAAAGAATCTCAGGGGTATGACGTCATCAATCCTATTGCAAGCAAAGGTATGAGGCAAAAAAGAAAAAGAAAAGAAGGTATCAGTCCTGCAAGCTGATACTGCTATTGGTATCAGTCCTATCAGGCTGATACTGCTGCTGGTATCAGTTCTACCAATCCTGCTGCAGGCAAAGGTATGCAGTAGAAGCAAAAAAAATAAAAAATAAAAGATAAATAAAAATAAAAAAATAATAAATAAATAAAATCTCAGGGGCATGACGTCATACCAATCTTGCTGCAGGCAGAGGTATGCCGAAAAAAGAAAAAAAAAAAAAAGAAGGTATCAGTCCTGCAAGCTAATACTGCTGTTGGTATCAATCCTATCACGCTGATACTGCAAGCTAATACTGCTGTTGGTATTAGTCCTACCAATCACACTGCAGACAGAGGTATGCAGCAAAAAAAAAAGGTATCAGTCCTGCAAGCTTATATTGCTGCTGGTATCAGTCCTATTAGGCTGATACTGCGAGCTGATACTGCTGCTGGTATCAGTCCTTCTAATCCTGCTACAGGCAGAGGTATGCAATATAAGTAACAAAAATCTCAGGGGCATGATGTCACTGATGACATCATACCAATCCTGTTGTAGGCAGAGGTATGCAAAAAGAAGAAGAAGAAGAAGAAGAAGAAGAAGAAGAAGGTAGCAGTCTTGAAAGCTGATACTGTTATTGGTATCACTCCTATCAGGCTGATACTGCAAGCTGATACTGCTGCTGGTATCAGTCCAACCAATCATGTTGTAGGCAGAGGTATGCAGCAGAAGCAAAAAAAAGAAAAAAAAAAAAAAAAAAAAAACAAGGTATCAGTCCTGCAACCTAATACTGTTGGTGGTAACAGTCCTATCAGGCTTATACTGCAAGCTGAAACTGTTGCTGGTATCAGTCCTACAATTTCTACTACAGGCAGAGGTATGCAGAAGAAGCAAAAAATAAAAATAAAAAATCTTAGGGGCATGACGTCATATCAATCTTGTTGTAGGTAGAGGTATGTAGCAGAAGCAAAAAAAAAGTATCAATCCTGCAAGCTAATACTGCTGCTAGTATCAGTCCTATCAAGCTGATACTACAAGCTGATACTGTTGCTGCTATTAGTCCTACCAATCTTGCTATAGGCAGACGTATGATACAGAAGCAAACATTGGTTTTGACGCACGGTACATTAGCGTGCAAAGGCTTCAATGCGCGAAGCATTGACGCGCAGAGTATTGACGTCCCAAATAGCATATCCCAATTTTGTAAGTTGGTACCGGATCGAGGGCTGATTTCAAACGGTTGATGTAGCACCAGGTAAATAAATTATTTATTTATTTATTTACTTAAATAATTACTATTAATTCTATGGGATTGATACTATTGGCTTTAGACCCAATAGCAGGAGGCGTCATAGGCAGCCCCGCTTGCGGGTGAGGTAGCGCCAGGAAAATAAATTATTTATTAATAATTAGTATCTATCAATACTAATGTATCAATCATGTCAAACTGATACTACCATATCAGTTCTGTCACACTGATACTACTGTATCAGTCCTGTCAAGCTAATAGTATTAATGACAGCCCCTGCCTGCGGGCGAGGTGGAACTAGGAAAATAAATTATTTATTTATTAATGATTAGTATCAATCATGTTGTACTAGTACTACCGTATCAATCCTATCAAA
>JAUPMG010284873.1:0-18040 GCA_031762675.1 Pachysandra terminalis | reverse complement strand
ACTTTAATTCAAACTCTAAAATCGTTCATAATGATCTAAACGACCCACATAGTCTTATATTACATGTCTTTTCTAATTTAATAATTATCTAAAAAGAAAATAGAAGAATATCACATTCGGACTCAAATTCCTAAACAAGCTTCTGTACGTGTGCACTCGATTGCACCACACCTGCGCTCGATCGCATATCTGCGATCGATCGTAGTGCGATCGATCCAAACTCGATCTATCAACTATGTAACTTATGGGCTTTAAGGGCTGATTCTGGACTTGATGCATGGGCTTTTGACTTGGGCTTCCTTCGTGGGGTTTCTTCTTGGACTTCAAGGTGTAATCGGGCTTTTGAATTGGACTTGATCGCCTCCTCTTACACGCCTTGAAGCTTAATTCACTTGAAGCTTTAATGGACTGATTTAAGCCCATTTTCTCCTCATCATCCTTAGACTTGCAAAATAGCAAACATGCATTAATTCGTTCACATTATAATAATTCTAAGACTAACAAGTAGCAGTAATAGGTCTAAAAAGTATAAGTGTTACACAGTTATCTGTGATGCTCCTGTATCAAACAAAACCTTGGCTAAGAAGTGAGAGATATGAATTGTACCTTCCATGACTTCGTCTTGTTGTTGTTCCAAGGCGTAGACCTTCCCTTATTAAGTTTGATGATCTTGTGGAGCTTCGTTCTTGGTTCCTTTAGGTGGTTGTGGTTGTTGTACCGGCTTCATATTTTGCTGGTAATGTGGCTTTGGCACAAATTGTTGCTGTCCTTGGAATGTGTTCTACTGTGGGCCCTTTGGAAATCGACAATCCTTTATATGGTGCCCTATCCTTCCACAGTTGAAACACCTCATGGTTGAAGTTCCGTGGCTTTGAGGGCTTGCAAGTCCTTGGGTCCTTTGCCTTTTCTATTGATCAGTTTGGTTTTGATTGCCCTTGAAGGTTCCGGCTCGAGTGTTGTTCCTTCCTTGTAATAACCCAAACAAAAATAATAGGGTAATGCATAATTAATAAAAGATTAGATTTAAAATTTTAGTAAATAGCTGCCATGTTTGACTTTGACTTCTTATGATCGGTGGGTTGTACTATAGGAAATTAGCTGCATCACACACAATCATAACTTTCTTAAGTTATAACATGTGGATAGGATCTTGTAGGAATCTTCAATATAAATTAATGGCTGAGATTTAACCCAGAATTAGAAAAAACTCTCTATTAGAAAGGATTCAAGTTAAAAAGTAAATAGTAACTAGCCAACTAAGACAACGATACTAATTCCAAGGTAAAAAATTAGAAACAACTCTTTATTTGAACGAATTTAAATTAGAAAGTGAACAATAACTAACCAACTAAGCCTGGGATACTAATTCAAAGGTAAAGAATTAGAAACAATTCTTTATTAGAAGGAATTGAAATTAGAAAGTAAATAATAACTAACCAACTAAGGCTAGGATACTAATCCAAGGTTTGAGGGTAGAGAATTAAGCTTCTAAATTTTAGATTAGTAAGTTCCCAGGAATCTATATAAACTCTAGGCCTTGTTGAACAATGGGAGATTAATCCATTGCTTGGAGAAGAAGGAAGAAGAAGAAGAAGAAGGTGTGATTCTCAAACACCAACCAATTTCCAAGGTAAGTATACGAGTAAAGCATTATTTTTTATTTTAACTAGGTGTACATGTTATATTCTTTGAGTATGACCTAGTATATAATTATTTCTACTAATTAGTTCATAAAGTTAACTCTAAATATGATTTTATGGTTTTTATACCATGATATGATCAAGTTGATTAAGGTTTTTGACTAAAGTAATTATTTGGTTTTGTACAGATTTATAAGCTAAGTAATGTTTGTTAATGAAGTTTTGTGATATAAGGATGAGAAGGGATGAAAACATAGAGTCTTTGGTAGAACCGAGACATTCAGCAGACCACTCAGTGTACCGAACGGTATACCGAGAAACACACAGGAAGTTCGACAGTCGCTAGGCATACCAAAAGGTATACCGAGCCACAACTCTTAGAAATTTGGCTAATGGACACGATTCTGAAGGAATTTCGGTATACCTTTCGCTATACTGAAGAACACAGACCAAGGAAATGAGTTACTGGTTGAGATACCGAAAGGTATACCGAGAAACACATAGGAGGTTCAGCATATCCTTGGTATACCGAAAGTTGTGCTGACCAAAACATACCACTCAAGTTTTATTTTTACATTCTTCTGCTCGTTAGGATCACAATGAAACAAATTTTAGGTGATTCTGATATGTATACACAAAGTTATAGCCAAATTACTGAAGAGACCAAAAATCTCAGGGGAGCCTCAAGGGAGACCGGTATACCGAAAAAAGTGAAACTGCTCCGATTGCTATGAAAGTTTTCATGCATGTTTAATATGAATATTTGAGACTACCAATGAAGTTAGAAATTGAGTTTGATCATTTATTTGCATTTATGACTTGTTGGGGAGGAATCTTCATATTTGCTGGACAGGTGATCATTTGATATGAATGCATATTGACTTTAAACTCATTATGATCATGTTAACTAGTTCAAAATATATTTTTCCATACACTTCCTTTTCTTGATTAGTTAATGTGCATGATTCTCTACACTCGCACAACATATGCCTAATTTAGCATCATGACCATGATTGGGTCTGAATGCCTTGAATTGACCTTTGGTTCCATAATTCTGGAACTTATGACTATCATGAGTGTTATTATACTCTAAAAATTTTAATATGGTGAGGAGTTCATATTTTTATGTGTTGAGGGACTAGATATCCCAATAGACTAAATTTTTGTTTCACCCAAGGTGAGGGATTGGCCTTGTATGAGGGTCCCAAGAGACTTGTGGTAAGATAAGAGGTGAGGGAAAGTTCACATTGGTGAGGCCCAATGCCTGAATCATAAGAGTGAAATTTTGTTAGTAGATCGGATATTGTTTGGTTCACAAGGGAACGTTCACATTGGTGTGGCCCTGGGATAAGTTCCTATGATCGGAAATAAGTGGGGGGATTGTGCCCGCTAGGTCAAATCCCCTATAAACTATGTTGCGCACATAGAATAATCCTATATCACAGCCTTGTATCAGGGGATGAAGTTCACATTGGTGGGACATCTCGGGTATATGGATTGAGATCGGGTGTGAACATACAATATTTGAATGCCAAACAACATACATATTTGCAAATTATATTTTTGTGCATGAATCATATGTGGGGATTATATTTATTGTTGCATGAGCATGTATTCATTCATTAATAATTGAACAAGCATATTGCATTGCACATCTCGTTCACATCATTATTTTCTTATACTAACTATTTTGTTTTTGTCTATGAATTACCATTGAAGAGTGGCATTGTCCCTACTTCAATCTTAAATACTGTTGGACTTCGTTTATTTACTAAGCTAGTGTAGCTTACGCTTTCGAGCATAACATATTTCAGGATCTATAGATGATGGACAATATGACCATGAGGATCGAGATGAAGGACATGAAGATGATGAAGATATTAGTCATTATTAGGACTTTAATTGATGATTTTAGTAGAACTTGTATTAGGGATTACTTGTTGTAATTTAGTACTTATTAGGTTTGATTTTCAGTAGTTAATAAGGATTGATTTGACACATTAGACTAGTTATACTTCATTTTCGCTATTTTCTATTTGAAGATTGTTTTGGGTTGAATATTAATTTTAATAATACTATTTCCCAGAACTTTACCTTATACATTATCTTACTTAATTCAATGAGTTGGTAATGTATTGTTTATCCACTCCCATATGGATATAGGGTGAGAGTTACAACTTAAATTTGGGGACTCCATTGAGATTTTCAGGTTTATGATGTGACATCCCTATCCTTTGATCTTTGAATTTCCTGAATTCTTGCATGTATTTCTCCACCTTACGAGTGCAATTGACGACCTTGTGATATTCAGTGAACTCTCGTACGATCAGTCTGCTTTTGATGTTAGACCTTAGTCCACTTTCGAATCTAAATGCTTTCTTTTCTTCCTCGTCGACCACATACGTGGTGAATTGAGATAATTTTGTGATGAGAAGAACAACGATCAACGACAACGATGTGATGAGAAGCCAACTAATACAATGCCAGTTGACACAGTGGTAGTAGTTTCTATAATGAGTGATGCTCAAAAGCAACTACCAAAAGACCAGCATTTCAGACGCAAAGTGTGCTTCGACTGTGGCAAAGAGGGACATCTACAGTACGATTGCCGAGTTCTGAGGAGAGATGGTAAACCAATACCACCAAGACCAGCTCAGAAGCAGAGCTAATGCCTTGACTAACGAAAAGATTCCTCGAGACGACCAAGCTACCAACGCAGTGGTAGAAGGTACTATCACTTTATTCCATACCCCAGCTCATGTGTTATTTGATTCGGGTGCATCACATTTGTTTATCTCTAGTAGTTGTTTGTTATTCATGGGTTTACAACCTAGTAGTCTAGAAAACCCGTTATGTATCATTAACCCAATTGGAGGAACCGTAACTCTACACCGAGTATGTCATGCTTGCATGATAAGAGTCGGTGACTTTAACCTGGAAGCAAACCTAGTAGTGCTTGGCATGACTGATTTTGAAGTGATACTTGGTATGGATTGTCTCTCTGCTTATCATGCCAAGGTGAATTGCTTCGAGAAGACAGTCGTATTCGATCTTCCTGGAGGACGTCTTATGACATTCCTTGGGACTGAGAAGGATGCCTATCAGTCTGAATTTCTTTTTATTGCGGATGGGGATCTGAGACTATCCTTGGAGGATATCCATACTGTTTGATATTTCAGCGCGGTTTTTCAGTATTACCACCTTTAAGGGAGGTAGACTTTTGAATTAAGCTTATGCCTGGCACTACTCCTATTTCACTTGTGACTTATCAGATGTATTGAGTGCACTAGACTTCATCAGACCAAGTACTTTTCCTTGGGGTGCGCCTGTAATATTCGTGGAAAAGAAGGACGGATCACTTCGACTTTGTATCGACTAGAGACAGCTGAACCGGGTGATTGTACCCACTACCGAGGAGAAGGACACATCGGGATACCACTAGTTGTGGATTCGAGAGAAGGATATTCAGAAGACGGCCTTTCGTACTCGATACGGGCATTATGAATTTGTAGTAATGCCATTTGGGTTAAGGAATGCGCCGACAGCTTTCATAGACTTGATGCATAGAGTTTTTAGGCCTTTTCTAGATCAACTTGTAGTCATCTTCGTGGATGACATTCTGATATATTCGAGGTTTGAGGAGGAGCATGAGCAGCAACTGCGGATCATATTATAGACATTGTATGATCACCAATTGTACGCTAAGTTTGAGAAATGCTACTTTTGGAGAGAAGAGGTTAGATTCCTTGGTCACGTAGTATTCAAGAGTGGCATCTCTGTGGATCCCGCTAAGGTTGAGGCAGTTCTCGATTGGGAGTGACCGAAGAACGCAGTAGATATTTGAAGTTTCCTTTGACTTGCGGGCTACTATAGGAGGTTCATCGAGGGATTCTCCACCATTGCAGCACCGTTGACCGGCTTGACAAGGAAAGAAGTGAAGTTCGATTGGGACGAAAAAGAGAGACGATAATTGAAGAATTCAAGAAGAGATAGACTTTAGCACCAGTCTTAGTTGTGCCTGTGGATGGACAGAAAATGGAGGTTTACACTGACGCATCCTTGTAAGGCTTAGGTGTTTTGCTTATGCAAGATGGTTGTGCAGTGCTTGGCGACAACTTCAGGTTCATGGGCACAACTACCCTACTCGTGATCTTGAGTTGGCCTTAGTTGCCTTTGCCTTGAAGCTTTGGAGGCATTACCTGTACAGAGAGAAGTTTGTACAGTATTAAGATCACAAGTCTGAAGTACATTTTCACTCAGAAGGATCTCAACACGAGCCAGAGGAGATGGTTGGAGTTAGTTAATGACTACATCTCGACACTCCACTATCATCCTGGGAAAGCGAATGTTGTAGCTGACGCATTGAGTTGTTGACCACAAGGGGTTCTAGCTTAATTGATGCGCTAGGAATGGAGTCTTCATGAGACATTACTAGACTTGGAAGTTCAACCAGTGAGCCAGCAAAGCCGTGGTTACCTTTTCAGCTTGGTAGCCAGACCATCGTTAGAGCATCGTATACCAACTTGCCAGAAGGATAATGAGGACCTACTGTCATTATCAGCCGATGACAGTAAGCCTGATTGGGTTGTACACTCAGACGGACTAATCAGATATCAGGGTCGCCTTTATGTTCCAGAGGATCAGGACATCATGGGAGAGATATTGGAAGAATCACACAAGTCATGGAATTCCATTCATCCGAGAAGTACCAAGATGTACCAAGACTTGCGAGTGAACTATTGGTGGCCGAATATGAAGAAAGAGATAGTGCAGTTCGTGGTGAAGTGTCGTACCTGTCAGCAGGTTTAGGCCGAGCACATGAGATCAGCGGGATTACTACAACCTTTGCCTATAGCAGAGTGGAAGTGGGAGCACATCTCCATGGACTTCGTAGTCGGTTTGCAGAAGACACGAGGTAGCATGAACTCGATTTGGGTGATCGTGGACCGGTTAACCAAATCAGCCCACTTCTTACCAGTGAAGATTTCAGCTTCACCCGAGGAGATTGCGAGACTATACGTTAGAGAGATCGTGCGACTTCATGGTATTCCAGAGAGCATTGTGTCCGATAGAAGATCTTTGTTTACATCGAGATTTTGGGACGCATTGAAGAAGGCTATGAGCACACAGTTAGACCTTAGTATGGCATATCACCCACAGACAGATGGCCAGACAGAGAGAGTGAACCAAGTATTGGAGGACATGCTTAGAGCTTGCGTGATGGACTTCGCTGGTAGTTGGGGAGAAAATCTACCTCAAATAGAGTTTTCTTACAACAACAGTTATCATTCGAGCATTGGCATGGCTCCATTCGAAGTGTTAAATGGTAGACCATGCCATTCACCAGTATGTTTGGCAGAAATTGGAGAAAATAGTGTTCTTGGACCAAATCTAGTATAAGAGACAACATCTAAAGAGAAACCCATTCGAGAGAGATTGAAATCAGCACAGAGTTGACAGAAGATCTACGCAGATCGTAGGAGGAGAGTGCTATAGTTTGATGTCGACGACCTTGTATTCTTGGAGGTTTCCCCTATGAAAGGAGAAATGAGATTCGGCAAGAGAGGAAAATTAGAACCACGATACTTTGGACCAATTAAAGTATTAAAGCGCATCAGACCAGCGGCTTATAGAGTTGCATTGCCACCACAACTTGCAGCAGTTCATGAAGTGTTCCATGTATCACTACTTTCGAAGTACGAACCAGACCCATCGCACATATTAGATTGGAGCGAGTTGCAGCTGAGAGAAGACGTATCCAACGTAGGGCAACCGATGAAGATATTAGATCCGAAGGAGCAACTGTCGAGAACCAAGACCATTCACTTAGTGAAAGTTCAATGGGGACATCACGTTGAATCTGTAGCATCATGGGAGTTGGAGTCAGACATTCAAGAGTGTTATCCGGAGCTATTCACGGATTGAGTTTGCAATTTCGGGGACTAAATTCTTTTAAAGTAGTTAGGTTATAGTGACCGAGATCCTCTATTAGAAGGTCTCCTTAACTTATAATTTAATATAAGGTATTTTGTTTGATATCTAACTATATAAATTGAAGGTTATATTGATATATGGATTACTTTAATAATTAAAGTTATTACTTTGGGGCCCTAGTGTAACTATTATCTAAATGGGGTAATGTTAGCAATTTAAGATTTGTGTTTCAATTCAATACATACTAGGCTACGTGGGAGTTGGATTTAGATTAGCTGTAGGAGAGAAAGGAAGATTTATACATATTCCCTTCTCTTCCCATAGCTGGATGTTGGATTGAATCTGGAGAGATTGAGAGAGAGAGAATAGAAAGAAAGAAAGGGTTTAGATCTAGAACACTAAACCCTAGATCTCTTGCTGTAGTGCCAAAGGAAGATATCAAAGGAGGAAGAAGAAGAAAGAGAGAAAGAAAAGAAGAATCTGGTCATATCTGTATCTCTAAGATCAGATCAGGTAAGTTAATTCTTACTATATAGTTTCTTTATGATTTCAATGTGTTCATATTCAGATTCTTGATTGTTAATGTGTATTTTGATGATTTGAATGTATGATGAGATCATGTTTAATATGTTTAATATGTTAGAAATAGATTAGGTTATGTTCTAGCACGAAAATCCATAGATTTGAGACCATTAGAATCTACCAAGATTGATTTGGGGATCAGAAGGATGAAAATCCTGAGATTTGGAAATCCCAAGATCAACACCAAGTCGGCACCCACCGGTACACCGACAGGGGTAGCGACAAGGACACGTTTATAGGAAAATTATGGTCTTGGGTACCAACTGGCACACTAGTGAGGGTACTGATGCACACCCTGCAGAGAATGGACCATCAGTACCCACCATCACACCGGTGAGGGTACCGACAAGGCGTTGAATATAGGCAAAAAGGGGCCTTATGCACCCATCAGTACACCCAGATTCTCACAGTGACTTCTAGTTTTGGGATTTGATTAGGATTTGATGTGGACTCGTACTAGTGACCTTGTAATTGACTCTTAGGACTCAAGATAGACCAAAAACCTTATCTTGGAGTTCCATAATATTTGGTACCCATCAATCACATAGGAATTTATAGTAAATTGAATTGATTTGATTTTATGATTGTTGTAAACTGTTGCATTGCATGTTCGTGCAGTCCCACATAGGGAATCGTGCTACGGATTTAGGGGTCTGACAAATACATAGCCAAACCATAGAATATAAATAAAATTCTAGAATAACATAACTAAAATAAATCAATTAAAATATGTCTGTTACATTTAAACCAATAAAACTAAACAGCGGAAATAAACTAACTAACCCTTAGTCTCATGTTTTAAATCAAATCCCTAAACATTTAGCCTACCTAATGCTAGAAACAAACTAATGCATAACAGCCAATAAGTCCTACTACAAAAACTAAGATAATCTCTAATACATGCTCTCGTTAAAACTAGTAGCCTCGTCATAAGCTTGTCCTCCGTCTTGATCACAATAATCCCTGGCTTCTCCATCTATAGGTTGTCATGCCGTGGATCCCATGGCACAAATCCCTATGCAGGCTACACGGATCTCGAGGTAAGACCTTCGGGTTCCCACCAAGGAACGTCGATCACTAGATCAGTTGCAAGGAAATAAAAGTAATAAGGACTACTTTATTATCACTATCAGAGTGCGGAAGCTAAATTGAAATAGATTACATCAAACCCATGACTTCAGAAGAGTCATAACCTCAACACAAATAATGAAGTTGTGTAAAAGACTTAAGCCTATTACATCCAAATCATCCATGAAATATAACGTATGGTTCAAAATAGAAATAAATGAATTGCAACAACTAACCCAAGTCCATCCATCATCATTCCACCTCATCCTACAACATGAAACATTGTGTGAGCTTAGAATGCCCAATAAGAGTCATAATTATCATCCATCCTCATGGAATATCATTAGTCCAAAAACCAAATATAGCAATCATATGAAACAAGAAAAAGAGAGAGAAATATAATCACGTCACATATATGAACAATGAAAACAGCGAGCATAAAGGGATAATAATCTGTAATAGACTGAATAATCACCAAAACTATAACTTGAAATATTAGGGTAAAATAGTCATCTAGTAATTATTCTCACTAATAAATTATGATTAGCACTCATAGAATCCTTAATCCTATAAGACACACTAGAAACCTCCTTAAGTCACCAAAATTGATTAGGTTAGCCAGATAGACTTAGGAGGCAAAGTTAATTTGGTAACTTGATTGGACAGATAAATAGGAAATAAAATCAATTAGCAAAATGAAAATTAGTCTAAACAACTCCGAAGATTCATTTTAGGCCCCCAAGTATAATCACTCCATCTGTGATTATTTAGGTGATCAATTTTGTAAAACAGAGCTAGAACCCTTATTTTGCCCCTTCACTTGTTTTAATTCACAACCTTGCCCTTATGGTCTATAAATAGGAAGTTAGGTCTCATAAATCTCATTTACTCATTTCTCTCTTGTGGAACTCATGGAGAAGAAGAGGAAGAAACTTCAGAACTCCCAGATGCACAGTGGAGTGACTTCGGACGCATCCCGGCAACGCCCAAATTGAGTATACCTTCAATGCAATTGTGTTCATTTATATTCTAATGTTATGAGCATAAGGGGAAGATCATGTTGATTGTGTTCTTCTTTACCCCATGAATTCAGTTCATGGATTTCATGTTTTAGGAGTCCACATCCCTGAAGACAACCTATATTGAATAAAGGTAGAAACACTATGAACCCAATCCTCAAAATTAGTTTTCTAGGGTTTGGAAATTAGGGAGACATCAGTAAATCCTTGTTTAGACCAAACCCTTGGACCTAAATACCATATTCAAAGCCCCTTAGGTAGATAGTAACCTCTGGGTGAAATCTCACCCAAAAATAACCAGAATTGCGCTTCGGCGACCTTCTCGGCATGCCAAAGTGTCCACTGAGCTCTCCTGGGATTTCCCGGTGTTCTGGAAAAGCCGCCAAGACTGGACTCAGTGAACTGAGACACCCCGCCGAGCCCCATTTTGGAAAATGAGTCGAGACTAGTTTTGACCTAATGGGACCCATTGGGATCAGTTCCCAAGATTTTATGAAGTTTGGCACCAAAACACCATTCTCGACGCACCAAGGGTACACCGAGCACCCTGCCAAGAGGCTCCTTTGGTCTAATTTTAAATGTTAAGTTATGAGCACGTGTAATATCCCTAACCTAGTTGTTCTAGCATATTTTTGGTGTTGGTAGATGTGCCTAACCAAAAATGACCCCTCATATCAAAGGTCTAGTTTTTCTGAAATTAGCCCAACAATATTAGATTCTTATGAAACTCATGTGAATAGCCCCAAAACCCTTTCCTTGGCTCAATTCCATTGGTTTATGCATGTCTAGGTACAAAAATTGACTCGTGTGATAGAATGTGATGTTTTACCTATCTATGTGGGTGTTAGTGTTGTTTCCTTCCCTTCTTTCCTGTGATTTGCTTCTTACATACAATACTTTGTCTGATGCTTGTACCAGTTTGCATACATTCTTGCCCTATCCTTTTATGCTAGATGTTCATATCTTTCCTATGTTGAATTTATCATGATTTTCATGTTCAGAGGGTCACTTATGCTTAGTATGAGATGTGATTCATTATTGTGTCTTGTAGTGTAGAATCATGGGACTGTGTCCATGCGAATGTTGAATTGAATATATCTCTATGAATCATTGTGTGTTTCATTAATTAATGGACTTAAATACAATGTGTTGCATATGGACCTTTCTGCTGTAGTAGCTCAGTCTAATACCCCATGTAATACCCATGGGTTTAGACTCACATATGAGATGAATTGACTTAATTAACCATGTTTTCCTATGAGTGGACTATATTGTTTCCACCCAAGCTGAGAGAGAGCCCTCATGTTGGTATGCCTCGCAGACTTGTGATAAGATGGTTCCCAAGGATAGTTCACAATAGTGAAACCTTGGAAAAGAATGAATCATGATGTTACCCCTCTGTTGGATGTGAATATGTATAATTCCCTAAGGGAAATTCATGTTAATGATACCTTGGAGTATTACCCGTGATCAAAAATAAGTGGGGGGATTGTGCCTTCTAGGTTGAAAACCCTTGCAACTATGTTGCGCACATAGAATATCTTATCCTTGAGAATGGCCTTGTATTAGGGGATGTCTCGAGAAGACATCTTTCTCAAGGACTGATGGATCGTATGGGAACTTTCTATGTTTTACATCTCATACAGCACCCTATTTGCACTGTGCACTGCATATTCTCTGTTGATATTTTGAGTATCAAATGTATTACACACTTGGTCTACTTTCCATATAGAATTAGGCAAGTGAATACTATGATGTGGACCTTTGATTTATACATTGTGTGTTTTATGTTGTTTACTTTTTTACCACCGTATGCACAGATGCAATTCTGATCACATTTCACATACTATATGCACTTTTCTCATAATTTTGGGTAATGAGTAAGTACCTTGTATTAAAGGATTACTCATCCGGGCTTCCTAGCTTATGTTTGTTGATTTTATACTTTCAGGACTTGGAGCTTGGTTGCTAAGAGAGTGCTTGGGAATGGGTGTAGAAACCTGGATTTAGCCGTAGAATTGTACTAGAAATAGATCTTCCTTTTTAATCTACAAACGATTAGATTTTATGTTTATGTTACTTATATCTTACTAGAACTGTTGATTTCTTCCGCTTATGCTTCGACTATTGTTTTTCACTCCCATAGCAATATGGGGTGAGAGATACGAATAAAGCATGAAAATTTCAGAATTGGGTTTTTCTAGTTTGGTTCATGACATAATCATAGTAAAAGATGAGATGAATGAATGCATATGCATAGTGATGATCAATACAAGGAATGTAATACACATGGTATGAATGCGAGCTAATGCACTTCCTAGCCCGGTGATCAGCTGGTTCTAATTTACTTTGGCATCCATTTTACTATAGCTGGACGACACTCTTTTATCAAGTAATAATAATTACAGGGCATTCATTTTAATACAACTAAATACTACTCTCTTAAGTCCCACGTGTACATCGTGGTTTTGTAGGATTTTCAACCTATCGGGCTC
Source organism: Pachysandra terminalis (assembly GCA_031762675.1). Taxonomy (NCBI): domain Eukaryota; kingdom Viridiplantae; phylum Streptophyta; class Magnoliopsida; order Buxales; family Buxaceae; genus Pachysandra; species Pachysandra terminalis. The sequence continues at coordinate 5,302 of JAUPMG010284873.1, read as the reverse complement.
AATTCTCGTAGCTATTTCATATTTGTTATGCTTGCATAACGATGCATGGATGGGTCACTCTAGGACCATTCAGCATAACTTATAGGAATCCTCGCAAGGAATCCTACAATTCCACCACCAGACTCACTTAACATTTCACTTTATCCAAGTTTGCATACAACCATCACATTAGGATTCCCATGATAGTTCTCATCAGGAACTATCCGCGTGCCCATACACACAGATAATCAACTAGTAACCATCATAGATATCCTATTCACAAATTTGTAGGATCTCCAGTGATAATATCCTTCAGAAGCTACTTGTGCGCCCATAGGCACGAATAATCCGCCGGATATCATCACGGGCATCCTTTCCACAAAACACTTATCTAATAGATCATCAGTTTATAATATACATCAACTATCATCAAACACACCCAATAATCTTGGTTCCAACTTAATATAACTCTACCAAGGATCCGCGTACCAATTACTATACATGAGGATCAAAAACCCCCAAGATAAGTCCCTGTCGGCAGGTTGGCCGGTGTGCCGGTACCTGCCGACAGACCTTCCACTACACCTTTTAATCCTTGTCGGCAGGGTGGCCAGTGTGCTGGTACCTGCCGACGGACTCTGTCTATGTTTATTTAGACCCTGTCGGTAAGTTGGACGATGTGCTGGTTCCAGCCGACGGGTCACGGGAACTGAATCCCATATTTGTCCCAAAGGCTCCAGACTTGAAAACTTTCAGTCCAATTCAATCCGAAATTATGTAGAATAAATACCACTGTTAAAATCATTACTAAATCGAATCAAATCAAGGAATAAAACCTACATTTAACATCACATACATTTTCTATTACCCGATCTCAAATAATTCAATCCGGAATCATGTAAGAACGAGGATAAACATCATTCAATCCACAGTCAAATAAAACACAACTCAATAAATTATTAATCATCAAACTCAAACGATAAAATCATGCTTTCAGAAAGCATACCCATGAGTTATAGATTCATGCACTCAAATCAAAAGATAATCACAATATCGCACGAGAACTAAACAGAAAATGATACTTACATTACGTTTTAGATATACGAGTAGCAAGCGTTTCGTCTTCCTTTCTCTCCTTCCTTTCTTCCTCTTTTTCTCTTCTCTCTCTTTCTTAACCCACAAGGACTCTCCCATTACGATAACCGATCGTATGGGAAGTTAAGGAAGAGGATATGATAACTTCCCTAGCTTCTCTCCTATTACCAAGTCCACGACACCCCATGATCCCACACTACCTATTGTGTTTCAATATTTGAATTAAGTTTATAAACCGCATATGGTTCCCTAATACTTCCTTCTTATTACACCTTAACCCCAAGTCTTATACTTTTGTTTTAAACACCACCCATTGTACTAATTAGCTTACAAAACCTCACAAATAAATCCAGAATAATACCCATTAATCATGGTTCCTTCTAATGTAAATTAATTCAAGTTTCTATACTAATTAACAATATAATAAATATCATTTTAAGTTTGAATTTCGTTCATTCTTATTTAATTCATTTAACAAATCCAAAATTAATTATTATATTTATTTCCGATTTAGGGTCACTACATAGGTGCTAAAATGTTATGCTCGAAAGCGTAAGCTACACTTAGCTTAGTAAATAAATGAATTTAAACGGTATTTAATATTGAAGTAGGGCCAATGTCACTCTCCAATTGTAATCCATAGACAAAAACAGAATGTCAAAATGATGTAAAGTGACATATAATTAAATATGAATGTTGTTTCAGTTATTAATGTATGTTGTGCACCTAAACAGATATAATCACCAAGTGTGATCTACATACAATCATATGCAATGCAATATGCATGTTGTTTGGTATTCGAATAGTGTATGTCCCACACCCGGTCAATCTTACTTTACCCAAGATGTCTTCTCGAAACATCCCCCGCATACACGGCCATTGACAAAGATAATATATTCCATGTGCGCATCATAGTTTCTAGCAGCTTAGACCTAGTAGGCACAATCCCCACACTTATTTTTCATCCTGGGGACGAATCCCAAGGCATCACCAAGAACTTACTTAATGAATCATACATTATCCGAGCTACTAACAGAATATCACTCATCATCTGTTAAATATAACAAGATGTAAAGAATTGATCTATTGGAATAGCTAGTCCCTCAACACATGCAAATTAGTTCTTCCAGGACTCCCTCACCAATATTATGATTCTCATATCAGAATAATACTCATTATAGACATAATCTCCAGCAATACGGATATATGGGGTCAAGTCAAGCCATAATCTCTCATCGCTTGTGAACCATCAGGTACTATCTTATTTAATGTTTGTTCAATTACTCTTTTACTCGCAAATGCTATGTAGGCTTTGGGTTCAGCAATAATGATATCCCCCAACATACCAAAACTAGCTGTCACCCTACCGGTTGTAGAAGATATAAGGATTGATACATGAATAACTTTTTATTTGACTGATAATTATATGAAGCGGAAAATATTTTAGCCATTTGCATCAAGCTCAAACTTCCTTCTTGCATGCGCGCTCCCCTGGAAGCACACTATAATAATAGTTAGAGATATATTAGTACCATACTTGATCAAACGGGTCATTTTCTCGCCTATTACGGATCCCATACTACCCCCTAAGGTCCTTATGCACAAAAGGCAATGCGGTGCAAGTGAATTGTGCACATTAGCTAATCAGGAAATTTGTGTACATGTTCAAATCTATTTTTAGATATAAAACATGTCCATAATGAGTTTAGGATCAAAAACAAGTACGATCAAAATTTCACCCATTGATCGGATATAGCAATTCTTCCACAAAAAGGCACATATACAAAATATTCATAATTCATCAATTCAAACTTCAAAAATGGACAAATTAGGTCAAATATGGCATGTATGTCAACTTTCAAAATTGGCAGCCGAAACCCATCCGACAGGGATCGGTTTCCTTAGGCGGCTAGCCGTATTAGCTCAACTTTTTGGCCATGGGCCAATTTTAACACACAGAAGGTCGTCTGCCTATCGGTTAGCCTCCCTTGAAATGGTTTCTTGGACAGAGTCAGAAAACAACCTTGGAACTCTCGGTTGCCTTGTTGCTGGCCGCTAGGCAACCGAATAGCCCAGATAGGCATCAGCTAACCAAAACGGCTAGCCGTTTGGGTCAGCCGACCTGCCCAGAAGCCTCGGCTACCGCAAACAGCTAGCCATTTGGTCAGCCAAAGTTCAAGACAGCCCGAAAACTTCATATTTTTTCATGTGTAGTCATTATTTTATCAATTCACACACCATACAATACAAATACAAACAAAACCCAATGATTTCATCAAAATTTACTTACTTTCTTACCTTGATACGTGTATGGGGTTAAAACTTCGAAATGTTAATGTTTTTATCATGTTTTTATGAAGAAGTAGAATATAAAGAATTTATTGGTTTTGCTATGCCATATTCAATGGATTTTTCCGAGTACTTACCTTGGATTTTGTGTTGGTATTGAAATGAACACCTTCTTCTTTTTCTTCTTCCTTGATCTTCTGCAATTTCAAGCTTGAATGCTCCAGAAATTCTCTTTCTTTCAATTATTAGATCCAAACGTCCAGCTCTATGGTTTATATAGAAATTCTATAGAGTTTCACTTGGTCTAGGAGTGTCAGTATTCTAGGATAATGTGTTATATTCCAGCCCTTAAATTAGATTGGATTAATTCTAACCTTTAGATTAAAGTGTCCTAGTTCTAGATGAACTAATCATTGTGTTTAACTAATTTAATCCAATTTAGATTTAAACTCTTTCTTTTAATCTCAGCCTTTAATATAAATTAAGTGTTCCTATGAAATCCCAGCCACACATTATAACTTATGAGATTATGATTGTGTGTGTTGCACTTAGTTTCCTATAGTACAACCCACCAATCACAACGAGTCAAAGCCAAACCAGTAGCTACTTTCTAAAATTTTAAATTTACCCCTATATTTTGGTAATTACACAATAACCCCTATGAATTAGTTCGGAATATTACAATGGAAGAGACGAGGATGGTGTATGTACTGGTTGGCATGGAGGGAGAGATTAGTGGGTCTATTACAGAAGCTTTGAAACCATTACTTCAAGAGTTTTAGAGTGCATTCCCAGAAAGCCTCCCTGATGAGCTACCACATCTATGGCATATACAACATCAGATTGATCTGATTCAGAATTCTAACTTGCCTAACAGACCACACTATCGCATGAGTCCTAAGGAGCATGATGAGTTACGGTGCCAAGTAGAAGAACTATTACAAAAGGGTCACATCCGTGTGAGTCTCGGCCCTAGTATCGTACATGTATTGCTCACACCAAAGAAGGATGGTAGTTGGCGTATGTGCGTAAACAATCAAGCCACAAATAAGATCACAGTTAAGTACTGATTTTTTATTCCCCGACTGGATGACTTGTTAGATCAGTTGGGTGGAACTACTATTTTTAGTAAGCTGGACCTGAAAAGTGGTTATCACCAGATTTGAATACGTTCTGGAGATGAGTGGAAGACCGCCTTCAAGACTCGTGAGGGGTTGTACGAGCGGCTAGTAATGCCATTCGGATTGTCCAATGCTCCTAGCACCTTCATGCATGTCATGAACCAAGTGTTGAGACCCTTCATTGGTACATTTGTGGTGGTTAATTTTGATGATATTTTGATTTACAGTCTTGACCCTAATCTACATGTGCAACACCGTAGAGAGGTTCTTTCGGTTTTGCAAAGGGAGCAACTTTATGTGACCCTCAATAAGTGTTCGTTTAGAAAAGGCACGGTGTTATTTCTTGCATATGCTATCTCCAAATATGGAATCTCCATGAATGATTCTAAGGTGGACGCAATGAGACAGTGGTCGAAGCCAACTAATATCCATGAGGATATACATAAGGCTGTTCAAAACAATCTGCAAGAGTCCAATGCAAAATACAAGCCAACGTCATGTAGAGTTCGATGTTGGTGATTATGTGTGGGCTATCTTGACCAAGGATAGATTTTTAAGCTTGCTGCAAGGAAGATTGAACTGCTGAAAAATATTGAGAATATCAATTCTAATACTTATCGTTTAAAGCAACCAAGTCATATTCGTATGGCTGAAGTGTTCAATGTGAAGCATTTTGTGTCATATGATGGGGACAGTTATAATGACGACGTTGCAAATTCGAGAGAACATTCTCTCCCCCCAAGTGTCACGTCCTGAACCGGGGTTTCTGTAGAAATCCCAAATTCAACCACATGACCATCACCCTAGCCTTAAATCTA
>JAUPMG010284862.1:0-18042 GCA_031762675.1 Pachysandra terminalis | reverse complement strand
GGATTAGGATCTCAATCCGGCTTCCTTTTCATTTATCTTCAATCTTCGATCTTCTCTCTCTTATCCTAATCTCTTTTCTCCCTTGATTTTCTCCTCTCTCTCTCTCTCTTTCTCTCTCTCGTGAAGAAGTAGAGAATCGTGAGGAAGAAGAAACCTTCTTTTTCATTTCATTTTCATGCCCCCTTTTCTTTTTAATATCACAAATTCCCCTCTCCCTCATTTTATTCTTTAATATCTATCCTAAACAATCTAAGTCTAATCCCATCTTAATTTAATTCTAATCCAAATCCTAATTTAACTCTAATCCCAATTTAATTTAACCATCTTTTTTCTCTTTTATTATATTTTTATTTATCTAAATTCTCACCTTAATCCCTTAAAAGCCCACCTAATTAGGATTTTAATACCAAAAATACCCCTTATACGATTTTGACCAAATTATAGCCACTTGACGAGTTCTACATGAAAGGATCAAATTCGGAACCAGAATATTTTTCCGATGTCCAGAAGTCCCAAATTTGACCCAAAATAACATTAAAGGTAAAACGGTAATTTTCTCCTATAATCTCGAAACTAGGTGATAATACATCCGTTGGAACTCATTTTCCGCCTAGAATTCAATTATGATGCCAGAAATAAATTTTGGTGAATGACGAAGCACATGGGATCCACTGAGGGTATTTTGGTAATTTCATGAATTTAAAGGGGTTTCAGTGAAAATTTAGGTTCAAATGAATTTGGGATTAAGGATGATGATAACCTTGCCGAAATGCCAAGCTCAAGCCTCCAGAAATTGCAAAGATAAAAAAAAAAAAAAAAAAATTTGTGCAAATTGGGGGTGTCTACAACACCCATATTGATTCATCCTCATTAATCACCTTGTTTAATTAATATTTAATTAATTAATATATTATTTAAAATACAGGTTAGGGTCACTACACTAAGTATTGCTAACATCCTCCCGCAAGCGAATAGGTAGTTCAGTAGAAGAAAAACTGATTTCATTGATAATTCAAGGTGATTACAAAGGGTTCCCGTTTGGGGTTTTAAATAGAAAAAAGTTACAAAGATAAATATAGAAATGAGCTAATCCTATTCTTTAATTAAGAAATAAGTTCAAACCATCATCTAAACCTCTTCAATCAAGATCTTCGTAATCTCAATCTTATCCTTGAATCACTCTATTAAATCTTTTTGATAAAATCTTCATTATCTTGTCACTCCTTGAGTTGATAGGATACTCTACGACTCATTGTATTACCATTCTCCCATATATTTGTTCTATTACTCCCCTCAAACTTATGGAAATTTGAAAAATTCACGTGAGTTTGATATTGATAGATAGATCATATGGTGGTGCTTGTCAAATACCATTGCCATCGATCATATACCTTTGTTGATGTGTTATGTGGAGAGAGAACAATGCGTGCTTCAATGGGCTAGATCTCAATGGGTCAAAAAGGGGATGGACCTTTATCGATCAACGACTCTGTGAGCCAAAATAGCTTCTATAACTAATCCTAATCTCTAATTAAGAAATAAATTCAAACTATCATCTAAATCTCCTCAATCAAATCTTCATTATTTCATCACTGCATGAGTTGATTGGATACTCCACCACTCACCATATTACCGTAGTCCCATATATTTGATTTGTTATCAACGACCATAAGCTTGTCTTGCAAAGTTCAAAAACGAATTGAAGAGAGAGGTTTAGTGAAAATGTCAGTGGTTTGATCTGCAGAAGAAATATGATGAACATGAAGATCATTGTGATGACTTTTTCTCTTATGAAATGATAGTCAACTTCGATATGCTTTGTACAAGCATGAAACATAGGGTTAGATGCCAATGATATAGCTGAGATATTATCACACCACATAGTAGGAACAACATTGATCGGAACATGAAGATCATGTAATAACATCTTGACCCAAGAAATTTCAGTTGCTGTATGAGCCAATGAACTATACTCTGCCTCAGTAGATGATCTAGCAACTGTGGCACACTAAGAAATATGGTTTGGACCCAAGAATAAGCAATACCCTGTTGTGGAATAACGAGTGGTGCCATTGCCTACCCAATTAGCATAAGAGTATCCAATTAAATCAAATGAGTCAGATTGAAATTGAAGGCCATGATAGATCGTCCCTTTCACAAAATGAAGAATGCACTTGACAACACTAAAATTAGACATTTGAAGGGCGATGCATGTTCTGGCACACTGTGTTCACAACATATGATAAGTTCGGTCTTGTGATGGTTTAGTATTGCAGTGCTTCAACAATGCTTCTGTATAAGGTTGGACTATGAAAATCGTCATTATCAGAGGAGGAAAGTGTGTACTTGAGAACAATGGGAGAGGCAAATGGCGTACAATCAAACATTGTTGCTTGTTCAAGTATATCGATAGCATACTTTGCTTGAGAAGTAATGATCCCTTTGTTGTTGTGAATAACCACAATCCCCATGAAATAATTGATGTTGCTCAAGTCCTTCATGGAGAACATAGAATTCATATTTTGTATAAGATGTGTGATGTAATTGGAGTCATTTCCGGTGATGAGTATGTCATCGACATAAAGCAGAATGATGGTTATAGATGACCCTTGATGCAACACAATTAAAGAAAGATCAGCAACACCGTTGGAGAGCCCCCTTAGAAAGTAAAAACTTAGAGAATGTGGCAAACCAAGCTCGTGGAGCTTGTTTAAGACCATAGATGGCCTTATGTAGATGACACACACGTCGTGGAAAATTGAGATCGATGAAACCTTGTGGCTGTTCCATAAACACTTTTTCATCGAGGAGGCCATGTAAGAAGGTATTAGACACATCTGTCTTATTTATCAATTATAATGAAGGGGTAGGGACAAGATAACATTGATAGTAGGTTGCTTTGCCACTGGACTGAATGTCTCATGCTAATCAATGCCGGCTTCTTGATTGTAGCATTTGGTTACCAAGCGAGCTTTAAAACGAGCAAAGGAATCGTCTTCATTCCGTTAATCTTATAGATCCATTTGCATCCAATAATGTTGCGACCACTAGGTTTGGGAACTAGAGTCCAAGTGCCTTGAGAGATAAGTGCATCAAATTCTTCTGACGTGGATGATCTCCAACATGAAAACTTGGAAGCCTTAGTATAGTTGTTGGGTTCAGTTTGAGACTAAGAAACAACAATAAAGAAAAATTTAATTTTGGGCGATTAGGGGTATAATAGTAAGTTCACTTTTATTATGTTTAGTCATAATTTCAGGGTATTTATTTATACTTTCGTGGCTACTCTTTGTAACCCATTATTCTATGATTAAAGAATAGTAAAACTAGATGTGCATCCGTTGACGTATGCACAATTTACCGAATCACATAAATCTGTTGTGTTTGATTTCTTTTTTATCGTTTTTTGCTTTCTTTCTTAATAATAAATTCATCTTATAAAAATAGTAAATATCTTATTTTGTGATTTTATCATAAAGAGGTCACTTTTTATATTGATATATGCATACGGCAGTCTGATATCATCTCTTCAATAACCCCAAGTCTTTCTCTTTAATTCAAATATATATCAAATGGATTCTATCTTTATTATCATTAACTATGAAGAGACGCCTGTGTTTATTTTTTTCTCTTAAATGGAGAAATCTAAAGAACAATGGTATGGAGAGGTCAAAACGCTAGGATTTTTTTATTTTTCCTTTTTATCAAAAGGGTTAACCAAGATTAAGCATTTGGGAAAAATCTATGATTTGGAGATTAAGAACCCATCCGAGTCTTAGACTGATTTTGGCACTGCTTAAATAAGTATTTATTGGAGTTTATACATTATTAAAACACTTTTTTTGATAATGATAAACTGATAAGTTTTTATCAATAAGCACTAGAGTAAGATGGCCTTCAAAGAGAAGTTGCTCTCAACAACGTCTTCTTTTTTTGGGTGGTAGGGCTTCAACACTTCTCCTACTGGAAACTAAGTGGTTTCTAAAACATTAGTGGTACTTCAAAGTGATACTTCTAACCTTGAACACAATACTATATTTTTTGAAAATAACTTTTTATCCTCAAAGTTTATGATATTTTCTCTGAGTATGTCTTGTTAAGATATTTGAATTATTTTATTATCAAAAACATTTTTTTTTTCCAAACCAAGTAACTTATTGATACTGTAGATAAGTGCTCTCATTGAGTCACTTATTCAATGAGTACTTATCCAAAAACACAAGCTGGACCAAACACAACCTTAGACATCAAATTGTGGCACAACTCTAGCTTTTGAATATATTAATTATGTGGTTGATTAATGATTTTAGCTATTTAAATTTACTATATTCTTTTCAAAGATGAAGAAAATGCTGAAGATAGCTCGTGTGAGGTTCACACAAGGCTCACACAATACTGGTTCACAGAATATCCTCGTCTATACAAATTGTGCATTTGTGTCTGGAGTGACGTGTGCAGCCGATCCGTCATTGCTCGCTCAGAAGGATTTGAATTTTCAACTCGTGTATCTCTCACGTCATGAATTCATGTTTTTCTAATTTTTCTCTGGGTAAGAACCCCAAACTAGGCTTTTTATGAGCCTGAATTGTCAGGAGGTTTTGAAATTTTAAAACCGATCATTTCTATTACTCTTTAAAGATTTTGCTTTATAAAAATTGCATTTGGGGGAAGTAGTTAACCATATTCTAAATTTAAGTAAAATTTTTAAAATAACAAAATTTCCCATTCATTTCTTTTTACACATTCTTTAAAAAGACAAGAATATCCATCAAGCTTAAAATTATGTATAGAGCATGCTTTTATATATTTTTTCTCACCAAACGTAAATTTTAACCAATGACTTTAATTCATAGTCGTTTTGAACAAAACCCTTCACATTGAAGCCGAAGCATTTTTAGGAAGCTATACTAAACAGGCCCTTAGTTTGATGTATGAGAAGCGGGTTGAAATTGTCTAACATAAAACCCTGTGATGACTACTATGGTATTAACTACATGATGCAACGTATATCTCCGTGACTCAAGTAACCTATTAATCTAAAAACCATAAATCACAATCAACCCTAAACCTAATCCCACCTTAACAAGCTATCGGCTCTGTAGATGTGTACATGGGATGATATGGTTACTGTCGCTCACAGACAACGCAGGGATTTATTGCAATCACTTTCCCCCTAAGAAATACACAGTTGTATTTGTAAAGCTAGTAAACAATTATTTTTTATTATTGTAAAAATACAATCGCTAGCCTCATTTTTTACTAATCAAGGGGAAAGCAAATTTAACCAACGCATAGATAACACCATATATCTGGCGCTGATTATTACATTAAACTCCTTTATTGTGTTATTTTTGTTTCTACCATTTGCTTCTCATTTTGGCCAATCATAGATCTTTTCCCACGTTTGATCGTTCACGTCATTTATCCATACGCCATCTTCTTGAATGTGGCGAGGGCAGAACTTCTGACACATTGCTTCATCTCTTTTTGCCGAATATACGTCGGTATGACCGTATACCTGTTCGCCCGATGATTTTGTCCACCACATATCACAGTAGAAGAGCGTTGATTCCCAAAGCTTGTTGCGAAATGTCCATTCAAACTGAGAATTATAGCTAAGTTCATGCTCGCCCAAATCGTCATCTGCCGATTTACAATGAATTTTCAGCATAATTCCTGTAGCCAACTTGTTAATCATGTATACATGCACTTTCTCAAACACGAAGAAACCTGAAACCGATGGTGTTTGACACAAGGCGATTAGCAGTACTAGAACAACTAGAATTCTACTAACACTGTCCATTGTTAATTAGTGTTGTTTTAACGTTGGTGGTTCATCGTCATGTTTCTATTTAACTATCCCTGATAGTTATTGCTCTCTACTTATTTTGTCAAGTGGCTTGGTTTTTATGGAAAGGGACATGGACCCTATCTACCAAGGGTTGGTGGATTGTATAAGCTTGGAAAAGTTGTGAATATAGGGTTGACCTAGACCTACATTATTGGGTAAAACAATGGGTGGGGCAGGTTTTGAGAAATCTTAACTTGATCCTATGGGAGTACATTCTATAACAAAGGCACTATTGTTGAGATATATTAGGAGAAAGCACACAGAAATTTTGTACACGGGGGATGTACAATATTATGTGTATCTCACACATAAAAAATGTGCGGATTTGATGGAAGATTTAGAAAGATTTGCATTGATTTGGAAGATGTGGATCTAATTAGAGTTTTTTAGGGTAGGGTTTTGTACACGTGGGATATATTGTATCTCACACATAAAAAAAGGTGCGGATTTGATGGAAGATTTAGAAAGATTTGCATTGATTTGGAAGATATAGATCTAATTAGGGTTTTTTAGGGTAAGGTATATGCATACTTTGCATATAACGTTTTAGTGCTTTGATTATGTCATTTTATAGTTTGCACAGACTCTTTAAAAACTTTTATGATTGAGTGATTTTTTTCAATGTGAATACTGAATTGCCCAAAATACTCTTAAGACAAAATTTTCAAAATATCACATTGGCCTCAATCCCTTTCCCCTACTCAGTCAATCTCGTTTTGCCCTAACTCTCCTTCACCCTCCTTCCTCTTCTCCTTCTCCATTTGACGCCGACGACGCTTCAAATCCGAACTCAGGGCTTTCCCATTCTCTTCCTATTCTCCTCCTCACACATTTTGCATCACTCGACCCTCTTCTCCCATTCTTTGTTTTTCATTTTGGTTTCTGCTGCAATTTGGGAACGGACTCAGGGCTCTCTACCTGCGATTTGAGAACACAAGCTCAACCAAAATTAGGGCTTTCTTCTTGTGATTCAAGAATACGAGCTCAAACAAAGGCTTTCTTCTTGCGATTCAGGAACACGAGCTCAAGCAAAGTTAAAGAAACTAAAACTGTTGAAGAACAAAAATCGTAGAACAAGTGAAGGTTAAAGAACTATTGAGCTAGAAATTCGTAAACAAGAGATGATGATATCTAATAACACGAAGTGCATAAATATTATTTTCTACCCAGAACGAAACGTCCAACGGGCAGGCCAAGGATAAAGAGCATCGAGTTGTTCAGAAATTGTTAAAAGAAAAAAAAAACAAATTATAATAGGAATTGCTTCAGAAATTGTTATAAAAAATAACAACTCATGTTAGTTTATAACAACTTGTTATATAATATAACAAATTATAATAGGAATTGCTACAGAAATTGTTATAAAAAATAACAACTTGTGTTATTATATAACAAATTCTGGGATAATAAGATGTTGTATACAATGACAGTTGAGTATTGCCCAAGTTTGCTGAGATGTACGAGAGGATCTTTGGTGATGAGGAGAAGCTGAAGAGCTTTCTAAGATGGAGAGTTCAAGTTCTTAAGAGAGGGATTAATCTTCTGCATTTCAAGCCTGGTGGGATCAACTCGATTATTCAGGTGACTGACCTGAGAGACATGCCTAAGCGAGAGATTATGGTTACTTCTAATCAGATTCTCTCTCTGTTTCAAGATAATTACCTAAAAATGGTGGCTCGGAAGGTAATTAATCCCATAATGTAATTAATCCCATAATCCAGAAGTATTTTGTTACTAATTGTTCTTCTTTGCAATCTATTTTTTTTCCCTAATTAATTTTGGTGACTTTCTTTCAGATTTTCATCAATGTTAGCAACAAGCAACGGCTTGATGTTAGCAACGAGCAACGGCATGGTGTTATGCAACCCAACCTTATCTGACCATAAGATTTACTTCGTCTTCAATCCAGTCTCAATGGATTGGGTTCAACTTCCTAAACCCCCAAATCGCCACACATTCGTCCTCCTAGGATTCATCTCCAATTTCTCATGTCCATCTTCTACATCCACAAGCTTCAAGGTGGTGCAAATCATAAAATTCCAGGTTAACCATTGGAAGTTCTCAACCTGGAGATCTTCTCATCGGACTCCAGTGAATGGAGCGAGGTGAACTTGTCTTTCGTAGCTTACGATCCGAAGAACAACAGTTGCAGTTGCAGGTTTGATTGAGAGTGTGAAATGGATCAAACGAGAGAGAAAATAGGGTCGGACAAAACTGTTATTTTCAAAACTTGTTCAAAGGGTATTTTGGGTAATCTAATCATTAATTTGAAAAAAAATCACTCAGTCATAAAAAAATTTAAAGAGTCTGTGCAAACTATAAAATGACCTAGTCAAAGCACTAAAACATTTTATGCAAAGTGTGCATATACCTTACCCTAAAAAACCCATCTAATTATATATATATATATATATATATATATATATATATATATAACAAGATTAGATTAGTTGATTTAGATTGTATTTGGAATCCTAAATTTTGACAGAAAAGAAAAGAAAATGTTGGAGAAAGCACATTCTCATGCTTGGTTGAAGAAGGAAGGGGACCTTGAATTTTGAGAGAAGAAAAGAAAATGCTGGAGAAAGCACATTCTCATGCTTGGTTGAAGAAAGAAGGGGATAGAGATTTCGAAAGAAAATAATTTGAGACTTTTTCTCTTTTGGGATCAAAACTAGGGGTGTAAGTTTGGTCCATCCCGCTCGACCCAACAAGAAGTTACTCATTTTTTTGGATGTGTATATGATATGATGTGGTTCATGCTGCTTGAGACATAATAGGGATTTCTCGCAAGCAATATCTCCCCATAAGAAGCACACCCTTGTGTTTGTAAAGCTAGTAGTTAGCCATCTTTACTAAATGATAAAATGAACCGGATCACATGCCTCTCTACACACTAACCCAGATATGTAACAAAAGAAGAACTCTATATCAAATTGGATGTTATCCCACATCGGTATATAAGTGATTACTAGAACCTCACAATGATACCCACACTCAATCAACTAAGGGCTATCATATGGAACCGTAAAAGCAAACCATATCTCTAAAAAGAAGAGATGAAGGGAGAAAATTCTCTATTTTTTGTTCAATCAAAGCGGAAAGCAAAATTAACATATGGTTGCATGTTATTACAATAAACTCCCTCCAATTACCCATTATTTTGTTTTTGATTTACCACTCGGTTCTCATTTTAGCCAGTCAGCGATCTTATCCCATGCTTGATTAACCACATTATTTATCCATACGCCGTCTTGTTGAATATGGCGAAAGTGGAACTTCTTGCATATTCGCTCATGTCTGTACGATTCATACACATCAGCATGACCGTATTCCGGTTCGCCCGATGATGTCTTCCACCACAATTCATAGTAAAAGAGTGTCGTATCCCAAAAATTATTGTGAAATGTCCATTCAAACTGGGACTTGTAGCTAAGATCATGCACGCTCAGATCGTCATCTTTGGACTTACAATGGATTTTCAGCATAAATTCTGAACCCAACTTGTTGATCATATACATGCACTTTATCTAAAAAGAAAACTCCTGAAGCTGATGGTGCTTGGCACAAGGTCATGACTAGCAGTATCAAAACAACCAGAATTCCACCAACACTGGCCATTGTTGTTGTTGATGTTGTCGCACTAGTACTGATTCATCCTTAGGTTTTTATTTAACTAGCTTTACTATTTTGGAAATTTTGCTATGTTATTGATTTTGCAAATAAGGCAGCTAATGGTATACTTATTGTTGGTCCGAAAAACTAACTCTAACTTACTTTTCGGTCGGTTTGTAGGTTCACTCTCGGTCGTGTGGCCGACGTGGGTAGGCGTGCCAGAACTCTTAAGAGTTCACCTGAAAGACAGGTTATGTAAACTAACTGCATAAATTGATTATTTAAGTAAATCGGTCGATTATATGACCGATTGTGAATCAGACGATTATGTGAATTCTAATCTCGAAGGATCAGTAGCCAATATAGAGAAATTGATTTTACACGATCAACAACACCATATATATATATATATATATATATATATATATATAAACCAGAACAAGATAACATGCAACTAGAAGATAAACCTTCTAAGATGCAAGAGAAACAAGAAAAATACAAAAAACTCCAGAAGTTCCTTGGGCTCCGATTGTAGGACGTGACTAACCTACTTCACGGGTGTACAATTGGACATGCAAGAGACTTTCGAGAGGACCTCCAACGGTTCCTTGGGCTCCGACTGCGGGACTCGACTAAGCTACTTCGCGGGTGCACAACTTAGCATGCAAGGGACGATCAAGAGGGGTTTTAAAGAGTACCCGATTGAGATTCCTCCGTGGCCGATTGGTTTGGATGACGAAGTAGGTGTAACAGGTTCCTTGCAGAATGCTAAACTAGTGATCACTTGAATCAAGGATGAAGCTATGTGTAACTTTGGTTAATAAGCTGTGGAAACCTTTTTCATTCTGGTCAATGTCTTCTTATAGGCCTTTACCATAACCGTTCGTCAGTTGGGTGATAATGAGAACCTCAGTCTTTCCTCTGCTAACATCTGGCCCACTCCCTTACTTCATGTTCATAGCACGTCCTGCAACCCTCCTTTGATAGACTGGGCTTGCTTTAACGTGCTGAGCTTGTGCGCTATTTTTTCAGGCTTGTATTGTCTTTATTGGGCCAAAGTCCGCTTCTTTCTTACCGCCTGACCCATGTGGTCTCAAACAGTTTATGGGGTCTAGCCGGTTTTAGGTAGTCTAATTCCGACCTAAACACTTATCAAAGAGAGTAAGAATCTGGTTTTCGGCTCTGCTCGATTTAGGTCGTGTCAAGCATGGCACGGCAAGACACGATAGACCTTATCATGTAGGGTCGGGCTTAGGAGCTACGAACCATGGCATAGTACGGACCCAACTCAATTCCTTTTTTTGCTCAAAATAGGCAAAGCATGAAACCCAGCCCAACACAATTCTTTTTTTGCCCAAAATATAAGCAAAGCCGATATGAAAATAAAATAATCGTGCCCCATGCCGTGCCAAGCCTAGGGACCGAAATTTTAGCATGGCATAACATGACCCTAAAAATAATCAAGTGGTACCATACCCAACACAAAGTACAGCCGGCACGTGTAGCTCGCAATGTACATCCCTAACTTGTGGGAAGTTGTTAGCACCATAAGCACTCGGTTTGGAAACCGATCTCTACTAAACTGGAGCTTCGATTATGGTGGTTCATTCATATTATTCGATAAGCCTAAAAATTCACATTTTTAAAAGTAAAATGCTTGATCTCCTCGTCATACCTCCCATCCTTTGCCATTTGCAGCTTTTAAAGTTACTCATGGAGACTCCAATCTGTTGGCATTTCTGCTTCCATTTACACTCTCCTCACGAAATTCAACAGAAAAAAGATGCTGATTCATCAAGTGTTAGCTGGTTCATTAACCACAAAGCGATCAATCCTATTAAAATGAGAAATATGCCTTTAGGCATCCTGCAGTTATGGTAAGCTTAAGAAACCGCGAGCTAAACCTGTGGCATGGACTTTATATTCTTGAACCCTGAAGTGATTTCCATCAATGAAAGCCAGGAGTACAAAACGATTCACTCTACAACGTTAAGACCTTCAATTTGATTGACCTGCAGCATTTACCATATGTATAATATGAGACAATAATTCTGATTAGAAGGGTTAATTATGATGATACCGAGTACATATGCAAATTTGCTCACTCATAACTTCCACCACAGCTAACTTCACACAGTAAAAATTGGCATGGCCCTATCACATACAATTGTTAGGAAACTACCTACACAAAGACTTTGTAACCAATAATAAGCAAACCAATTAGTCCTTTTTAGGATGTCTATTCCTGACCGACACATAACAGTTAACATCATTAGTGCAAACGAAATCATTCACACAATTAAGTATATATATAAAAAAAATAAATAAATAAATAAATAAAGAAAAGAAAAGAAGGAAAGAGCGGTATTATTGCATGTAAAAAATGGACTTAGCTAAACCTTGTGAGGGATTAGAATGAAGTTTTATAAAACAAACTTTAAAATACATATATGTAGTGTAATGAAGAAATACTTAAGGAATTTAACTCCTCTAGAGGCATCAAACAAGGAGACCTTATATTGTGTTCTTTGCATGGAGATCCTCTGTTATGATAAACTGGACACCTGTAAAGACGTCGCAAAGTGGATTTAAGATCTCTCATTTTTCTTTACAGATGACCTTTTCCTATTTGAAAGCACAAACCTAGTTAATCGCGACATTATGATGTTCATGTTAGAAAATTCTGCAATCTGTCTGGATAGACAATCAATCACCAAACATTTAGGTTATTGACTTCACAAATATATCTGATAGAATTGCTAGAGCTCTAGATTACTTTAAAGATTCATCGAACACAGGAAATTAGGAAATATCTGGGTGTTCATGACAGTTCTAAAAGACATTTTATATAGAGCAATGGAATTCCATAATGTGGTTGTGCACAAAGACAATTTCTTTCACACGGAACCAAAACCCATTGGATGGCAAAGACCAGAGGACTGGATTGGAAAACAAAAGTCCAATAATATTAGGAGGTAAGAATCGTCTAATCAATTAACTTTTAGGCTATGATCCATTCCATTACATATCTACCCTGGCCTGATTGATGCTATGAATCTGTATGGTACGATGAGGAATTTCAAATTTTCCTGGCAGTGACCGGTTGGTTAGATCTTGGGTTGCACATCACCTATACATGGTCTCTAACGGTTTTGTGCATATGCTGTGCTATGTGCAACATATGCCAGACAACACAACGATGCATAATGGGCTGAAACAGGACACCGGACAGTCTTTTTGTTTATAATTACATTAAATGATAGTAAATGACAAAATTTCCATATACGATAAAAGATTAAATGTTTCTAATACCTCAAAACTTTGTCAAAAGTAAAGTGCAACTACTGCAGTGTTAATATTTCCAATGGAATATCAGATAAAGGCATTGACCAACAATCATAAGCGCATGCAAATCAAACACAACCACAAATCATATGGTTGTATACGTATTTAAAATGGAACTTTTTCTAGCAATTGAAAAGTAAAACTGAATAATAAAATCA
The DNA here is from genome assembly GCA_031762675.1 of Pachysandra terminalis. Taxonomy (NCBI): domain Eukaryota; kingdom Viridiplantae; phylum Streptophyta; class Magnoliopsida; order Buxales; family Buxaceae; genus Pachysandra; species Pachysandra terminalis. Next base: position 5,073 of record JAUPMG010284862.1, on the reverse strand, counting down.
ATCTGATTAGAAAATGTTACTGCAATTCTGGAAATATCAAAGAAGATACCAGATTAAGTAAAATCATGAATTCAGTCAATAGTCCATTCAGGGCATATAAAATAGGACCTAACAAAGTGATAATTTTGTGGATTATGTGTCCAAGTGCAATAACATTGTCAAATGTCAATTTAGACCCCTAATGTACATTCAAACCTAAAGTCTTAAGTCAGTAACTATATCCTGGTTGAAACTTAGCCAAGAGATAACCACTTGAATGCAAAGATAGAACTATTGTCTTACTGGATGTTGAAAGACGCATGACAATTAAATCATTCTAAAGTCACAGGAATAGTTCCATAGCAACAACCATTTGTCAAAACGTCCACTCATCAATAATATATCCCAACAGAACAACGACAATCATAAAGTTAGGATCTGTCAGTTTAGTAATCTTGACAAAATGTAAGGCTAGCATTGCATTTACCAGGTCTCACGTGTATTAGATTACAAACAATAACAAAACCATAAAAAGGGATGACAATGGGGTGCGTTAAACGGGTTTAATGGAGCGGGATTGGTAATCTATAATTGTGATTTAGGTTTGGTCCAGCCAATTCTAATCCGCCCTATTGCCACATATACGTTGATCATACATGTTTTATAAAGTTTTACTTGAAACCGGATTTTATTTATAATATACTTAAAAGCCTGATCTGCTGTGACCTGATAGGATTAGGAGCAATTTTGGCATATAGGGTCAGCTAGGGGTCGACTGGATGACCCACCCAGCCAGTTATGTGGGCAAAGGCTTGCACAAGATATACTAGCTCATAGACTTTATAACAGTCAGTTTGGTTCGTACTTGGGCAAAGTGAAAGCCCGACCTGATAATATCATATATTTATATATTTTTATTTTAAATATTAGATGATATATTCATAGATAAAAACTTCTGCACATCAAAACTGAAGCTCTTTTTATACATATATTTTGAAATATCCTACAAACTTAATTTTAAATGTGAAAAAACCAAGTTCCGGCTAGGCTGGGCTCAAGCTTGGAAAATTCAAATATCGGACAGGACTGGGATTGGACATACATAGGGGCTGTTGTATTGGTGTGCAACATGGTTCTCCGGACCAAACCAATCCGTTCTAAACTGCCCGGACCGGTCTAGACCACAAGATCCCAACCTACAATACATACGAAAATAAGAAAAAATCTTGTGCTGACCACCGGTACAAGCGGTACAATCGTTTGTACCGGACACATGGCTGGTACAACCGGGCCCTTTATTTTTTATTCTCTTTCATTTTTTTAAAAGATTGCTCAGTCCTGATTTGGACTGGACTAGATCAGACCATCCAGTATTTTTTTAAAAAAATTGATTTTACATTTGAACCGATTACAGACTAATAAAATCACAGATAATGAGCCTAGGACGCCCGAACATAACAGCATCTAAACCCCATATATTTTTGAAAGACCTTTGACCACCCTCCCCCCTCCCTTTTTTTTTTTTTTCTGTTTTTGTGTGCTCTTCCAAACTCTCCTGCTTTTTCTTTCACCATCATCAAGGGCTCTACTCTCTTCTAGCCTATCAATAATCTGGATTTCATGTAAAGCTCTCTTCTTTCTCTCAGGGATCCAACCGAAAACCTCCTTGTTCCACACTTTGATTTTTTCCTTCAGAGCCTTTACAGATCTTACGAATTTCTTGAACACGTTCATCAAATCATTAGTGGCTTTGTTAATGACACCGCTTAAATGGAACACCTTGAACACTTTCATCAAATCATCCTTAATGATCTCCCAACAATCTTGGTAGAAAGCCATAGAAAACCCGTCCGGGCCAAGAGCCTTATTTCTATCCAATTCCCAAATGGCTTTTTTAACTTCCTCTTCCCCAAAATCTTTATCCAGCAATTCCAAGGCATTATTATCCAACTTGGATCCATCCATGTGACCCAACCCAAAATTGAATTACTGGTCAGAAAGGTACAGCTTGGAAAATTGATCAGAAATCTTCTTCTCAATATCTTTGTGATCCTCAATAACCTCCCCCTCTCTTTCCAACATGGTCATAGAATTTTTATTTCTTCTGAAATTGGCCATGTTGTGAAAGAATTTGATATTCCCATCTCCATCTTTTAGCCATGACATTTTAGATTTTTGCCTCCAACAAGCCTCTTCCTTCTTCAAAATGTTTTCTAATTCCTTCTTCTAAACTCTCCTGCTTTCTCTTTCACGATCATAAAGGGCTCTACTCTCTTCTTTCTCAGGCTATGTTCAAGGTACCATCCAATTCTCCTCGTATCCTGGTTTTTTTGTCCTTTCTTAGCTCAGTTAACCATGCCTGCTATTGTGACTCTTATTACCAGCAGTCTATTCTCAAGGTTAAGTCTAAGTCATTGCCTGTAAGCTATGGAGTGATCCCTATTAGCAGTGTCGCTCAGGTTCAATCTTCAAGTTCGCGGGGTTTGAGCAGTGTCAGTGAATTTAATGAGGTCCATGGCACAGAAAAATGTGAGTGGGAGGGCTTGGAAGATATCTGCAACCTATTTAAGCTAGAGGTTTCTGATTAGAGAAACAACCAGATTTCTATTCCGGATGCAGTTAGAAGGTTTAGGAAAATGAAGGAAGGATCTGATCCAGGGAGTTCGGGTAAATCTAGGGAGCTTAGGAACTTAGAGTGGTCATTAAAGAATTAGAGCCCCATAGTCTTAGGTTTTTTCTCACTGGTTTAGTGTGTTTTTTTTTTTTTATCAGTAATAGGTTTCATATTAAAAGGGACCAAAGGCAAAAATTACAAAAGACAAATATTTACAGAGTGTAAGGCCAGCCCAGAAAAAGACCTATAGCTAATTGTGTGTATCCCAACTCAAGCCCCATTTACAATCAAAATCAGTATATGTACTCCCCCTAAATTCTGTACAATTAGAAGACCAATGGTATAGTAATGATAAAGTATTTTCAATAATCTGCTGGGTCTCATTTTCCTGCTCATTGAAAATCCTCTGATTTCTCTCAGACCAAACAGCCAAGGAGATCGCTGCCAGACAAAAATTCCAAAGAATGCAGCTCCTACTCCTTCCTTTCTTTCTTTTCTTCCAACCCCACCTACTCAGCGCTGACTTGAATTGATCATGCAAAATCCACTTTAAGTTGAATCTTCTAATGAAAGAATACCAAATCTTCCTAGTCACCTCACAATGAAGAAGCAACTATGAAACGGTCTCCTCCACCCTTTTACAAAGACAGCACCTCAAAGCCGTTGCCCACCCTCCTTTTGAGGTTCACACGTGAGGATTTTGTTTAACGCTGCTGTCCAGAGAAAAAAAGATACCTTTGACGGAATCCCCGCACACCAGATAATTTTCCAGGGCTCCTCCCCAATAACATCTCTTGAAATAAGTTGATACATCGACTTAACCAAGAAACCACCATCTTCGCTCCCACTCCATACTCTAACATCGCCACCCTCTCTTGGTTTTACTTTATGAATTCCTTCTAATAATGAAGATACCTCATCAACTTCCTAATCAAAGATCTTTCTTCTAAGTTTGAGATCCCAAGGCCACCCCCAACTTTCTTTTACAAAGTGATCCTTAACCCAAGAATTCAGATTACCAGAAATTGCAGCCACCCTCAGAAAACCGAGCAACAGTGATTCGTTACCGCATCAAACATCCTTCCAAAACTTCACTCTATCCCCCTCCCCCACTCCACTATTGAACACCTCCAACGCTGAACATATAGCCTTCCAAACCCCCACCCCAAAGGAAGAACTGCATTTCTTAGTCTCTCAACCCCCTCCCTCAACTCCATATTTTGCACCAATCACTACCCACCACAAACAGTCCTCTACACCAAATCTCCATAACCACTTAGACAACAAAGCCATATTGAATTGTGTTAAGTTTCTCAAGCTCAAACCCCCATCCTCCTTCCTTAAACACACTTGTCACCACTTTACAAGATGGTATTTCTGCACCTCCTCTCTTCCAACCCATAGGAAGTCCCTTTGTAATTGCTCTAATCTTCTAGCCACCAACGTTGGGATCTTAAGGATAGACATGTAGTATGTAGGTAGATTTGCCAAAGAACTCTTGATAAGGACGAGTCTACCTCCTTTAGACAAGTATCTAGCTTTCCACAAAGACAACTTTCTTTCCGACATTTCTAACACCTTGTTCCACACACACACTTTGCCTTGTAATGAGCTCCCAAAGGCAAGCCCAGATTACTCATATGGTAAAGGCTCAATTCAGCAACCCAACCACTTCGCAAGCGGTTAAGATTAACTGTATCCCCAACCCCAATAATCTTAGATTTTGCCAAGTTGATGTGGAGCCCCGACACTGCTTCAAAGCACACTAAAGCATCTCAATGCCTGTAAATCCGATTTCTTGCTCCTGCAGAATACCAGCGTGTCATCTGTAAATTGTAAATGAGAAATACTAGGCGCTCCCTCTTTAACCTGCACTCCTTGGATCAGATCTAAATTCTCTGCTTTATTGATCATTTTCCCCAAACATTCAGCCACCATAATGAACAAAAAAGGGGATAGTGGGTCCCCTTGTCTAAGCCCTTTAAATGTCTTGAAGTAACCCACCGCAGATCCGTTCAACAAAATGGAGATGGAAACATTTGATATGCAACTCTTTATCCATCTGATCCACTTCTCTCCAAATCCCATCCTTCTCATGACGTAGAATAAAAAAGACCAACACACATTATCATATGCCTTTTCCACATCAACCTTGCAAATCAAAGCGCTCTTCCTATCTTTCAAAACTGAATCAATGCATTCATTAGCCAAAAGAACATCATCCAAAATTTGCCGACCTATAAATGCATTTTGAGTCTTGGAAATCACTCTTCCCACTATCTTTTTTAATCTATCTGTGAGAACCTTGGCAATGATCTTATACAAACTCCCCACCATGATGATTGCTATGATATGATTTGTTTATTTAGACTAACGTTATCCTAAGGGGATGGATGACAGAATTGCTTCTTACTGGGCATTCCAAGCTCACGCAACCTATTTATGTTGCAGGTTAAGGAGATTGGATGATTACGTGGATT
>JAUPMG010284851.1:0-18043 GCA_031762675.1 Pachysandra terminalis | reverse complement strand
ATCTCTATGTGAATTTAAAAGCATGCAAGCACATTAAGTTCTATGAGTTTTTATGCAAGCTACATAAACCATGAAAACATCTCTATTTACATGTACAATATGGTATTTTATCACAAGAAACTAACATTGTAAATCTCCTCTCGGTCTCAATACAGTTAATAAGACATTTAAATGGTGATCAAGCATTCAAATGGATTAAGAACATTGATAAAATACTCAAATACTGATTATAAATTCAATAGCAATAATAAAGGGATTCAAAATCTCATGACTAGGCTACATCAAAACCATAGTAAATAAAATTAGGTCATAATACAATCAAGAACATCCATTGTCTTCACCAAGAACATGAATATGAAGAAGAATTCTCAGATTTAAATATCAAAGAGAAAATTAAGAAGATAAGAAAACTCTGGAATTTGTTGAAGATTAAAAATCTTCTCTTCTTCAAATCGTCCTCTTCCTCTTTCTGGTCTGGTTGTCTTCCTTCAAAATCTGGTTCGTTCCTCTCTTTCCCTGTACGTCCTCCTCTTTTTCTCCCAAGAGAAAAGTCTCCTAGATGCCTTTTCAGATCCTCTTTTTTAGCAACTAATAGTTGCTTTCCTTTTGAAAAATTAAAACTCCTAATAAATAGGTAACTTTTCCTTTATTTTCTCCAATCCTGAGAATTCATGAGCTCCCTCTTGTAGCGCCAATTGGGCCTCCTAAAAGGTCGATTTGGGCCTTCCTGGCTTCACGAAAATTGTTGATCGTCTTCTTAGAATTCCAGGGCTACCATATTCACCTTAATCGGACTTTTTTCGAATGCGTTACGGCCAAAATATTGAGATCTCTTTAGTGAAATTCTGGACAGTAATTTTTCTAGGATCAAAAATAGAAACCTTCTTTTTTGTGGATTCTTCTTCTAATTTTAAACACCAATCAAGCTAAGGACATTTGGAAGCTTTGGTCCTTTAAAAATAACTTTTTACTTGGCAAAAGTCGAAGTAGAACTAAGGGACACAATAAAATGACTTTCATTGCAAGTGCTTCCATGATTTCTCCTCTTTGCTTCTAATTTGCTCTGTATATTCCAGTTTGATGCTTCCTACAAGAAATACATAATATGGGGTAAATGAGGCTTCATTATAATAATAATAAGATATGAAGACATAAAATAAAATCTTAGAAGTGTGATTTAAATAGATAGAAATTAAGCACATCACATAACATAAGGGATTGTCGATTCCCAAAGAATCCACAAGAAAATACGTCCCAGGGATAGCATCAACAAGTTGTACCCAAAACTCACTATTAGTAAAATCCAAAGCCGGCACTGCAAGCACAAGCATAAAATGGAACCAAGGCTGGAGTCCCACAACAGCAACCTCAACAAGCTATAGTGTAAGCCATCGAATAACAGCAAGGGGAAGTCATGGAAGGTACGGTTCGTATTTCTCACACCACAACCAAAGTTTTGTTGACACGGGAGCGTCGCACTCCTTTATAGCAAAATCATTAGTGAACTGTTTAGGTTTACCTATGAAGGACCTATAAAGGAATCTTGTCGTAGCAACTCCCATCAGAGGTTCGGCATACTTAGGGAAGGTATGTGAGTCTTGCTTAGTTATGGTAGGTGAGTCCACACTACCAATTGGCCCAATTATGCTTACCATGACAGAATATGATGCCATTTTGGGTATGGATTGGCTAGCTGCATATCATGTGCAAATAGACTGCCATAACAGAATAGTGTCTTCTGTATCACCAGAGGGTAAAATGTAAAGGTGAGAGGGTCAAAATCTAAAATTTAAATCACTTAGCATGTTTAGACTTATGGGCAATAGATGAGAGGGGAGAATGGGAGAAACTACCAATAGAATGCCAATTTGGAAGTGTAATCCAAGACATAACCGGATTGCCTCACAAGAGAAAAGTAGAGTTTAGCATAGACTTAATGACTGGAGCAAACCCAATTGCATTACTGACCTACCGAATGGCATGTACTGAGTTGACGGAACTGAGAAAGCAATTAGATGAGGTTTTTTCCTTGCAATTCATTCGACTGAATTCATCACCATGGGAAGCATCAGTTCTATTCGAGAATAAGGAATATTGATCTCTACGTCTATGCATCGACTACCGAAAGCTAAATCAAGTGACGGTGAAGAACAAGTACCCTTTGCCAAGAATAGAAGATTTGCTTAATCAATTGATGGGAGCTCGATACTTCTTAAAGATCGATCTCAGATCTAGTTACCATTAACTACGCATCAAAGAAGGTGACATTCCGAAGACAACATTCTGAACGAGGTACGGACACTTCGAATTTGTGGTCTTGGCTTTTGGATTGATGAATGCATCAGAAGCTTTTATGGACATGATGCAAAGGATCTTTAGACCTTACCTGGAGAAGTTCGTGGTGGTATTAGTTGACGACATCTTGGTTTACTCCAAAACCAAAGAAGAACCTGAAGGGCATCTCTGTCTTTCCTTACAAACATTGGTAGATCACCAATTACATGCGAAATTTTCTAAGTGTGAATTTTGGTGGGAAGAAGTGAAGTTCCTAGGACACATTGTGTCTAAGGATGGAATTTCAGCAGACACATGCAAGGTGGAAGCGATACTAGGAATAACCCAAAAACATATCGGAAGTTCGTAGGTTTCTTGGATTGGCGAGATACTACCATCGATTCATTGAAGGGTTCTCTCGCGTCGCAGTACCTTTGACCAAACTAACAAGGTAGGACGTGAAGTTCTTGTGGGATGATGCATGCCAAAAAGCCTTTGCAACACTCAAGGAGAAACTGACAACAACACCAGTTTTGACCATTTCGGAAAGCGGTGTGAAGTTCGTGATCTATGTCGATGCATCCTTATCGGGACTTTGCTTTGTTCTGATTCAAGAAGGGAAGGTCCTAGCCTGCACTTCAAGAAAACTCAAGCCAAAGCTGAACACCAAAAGCCATTCGAAACACTCCAACCTCTACCAATTGGATAAGGGAAATGGGAGCACATCTTAATGAACTTCATCACGAGACTACCCAAGACCCGCAACAATCATGACCTAATTTGGGTGATCGTGGACAGGCTAACCAAATCAGCACTCTTCATATCAACAAGGAACTCGATGAACACAGATGAATTGGAAAGAATGTATGTGAAGGAGATCATCCGATTGCACGGAGTACCAGTCACCATTGTTTGGGATCACGGATCACAATTCACTTCAAGACTTTGGGGGAGTTTGCACAAAGCTTTGGGATCCCAACTCAATTTCATCTCGGCGTTTCACCCTCAAACTGACGGTCTAACGGAGAGAGTTAACCAAGTCCTTGAAGACCTACTCAGATCTTGTATTCTTGGCTTCAAGGGAAGTTGGGAAGACCACATGGCACTTGTGGAGTTTTCCTACAACAACAACTACCAAAAAAGGATCGGAATGGCATTATTCGAAGCACTATATAGGAGACCTTGCATATCACCATTGTGTTGGAATGAGAAGAATGTTCAAATGCCCTTAGGATTGGAGTTAGTTGCTGAAACCACTGAGAAGATCCGACTCATTAGAGAATGACTCGTTACCGCTCAACAACGAGAAAAGAGGTACACTGACATGAGAAGAAGGAAACTGGAGTTTCAAGTAGGAGACTGGGTGTTCCTCAAATTTTCACCAACCAAGGGAGTATTCAGATTTGGGAAGAAGAGTAAGTTAGCACCCCAATTCATTGGACCATTCAAAATTACTAAACAGATTGGAGAAGTGGCCTACAGATTGCAACTATCGTCTAGCTTAGACTTAGTGCATGATGTATTCCATGTCTCAATGTTAAGGAAGTATCATTCGGATCCAACAAGTGTGATTGATTGGCAAACAATCACAATCCAAGGCAATCCAACATATGAAGTGGAACCTATAGAGATTTTGGATCAAAAGGAACAAGTCCTACGCAACAAGGTGATATCAAATGTGAAGGTTCTATGGACCAATCAAGGAGCATCCAAAGCAACATGGGAACTTGAAGCTGACATGAGGGAGAAGTAACCGCAACTCTTCGTATAAGGTAAGCAAATTTTGAGGACGAAATTTTCTTGAGGGTAGGATGTAATAACCCAAACAAACTAATTGGGCAAATGTTTAAATAGTAGAAAATAGGGGTTAACTAAAAATTTTATTAATTACTATGTTATTTGACTTTTGACTAATTATGATTGGTGGGTTGTTCAATTAGGAAACTAAGCTACAACACTCACAATCATAATTTCTAAAGTTTAATGTATGGTTAAGATCTTGTAGGAGATTCCAATCTCCAATTATTGGCTTAGATCTAAAAGACTCATAATTAGTAAGTATTCTCTACAAAATAAAGTTAGTAATTAACTAAGATTCTAAAACTAAAATAGAAATACAACCAAGTTAGAAATAAACTAATATGGCTGGGAAATCAATCAAATGGCTGAAATTTAAGAACACCCAATGAATGGTTCAGATTAAGAGTCCTTAGTTACTAATCCTAGAGCTTTTAAGTTCCTATATAAGCATAAAGCCTTGGGAGGTTGATTTTTCAATTGGAGAAGAAGAAGAAGAAGAAAAAGAAGAGGATCAAGAGGTGTAACTCTCTACACCAACCCTCAAGATCAAGGTCAGGAGTCAAGGATAACTTAGTTTATAGTTCTAATAGGTGTTCAAAGTTAATTTCAATCGTATGAAGTATTTTTAAAGTTTTCATAATGTTTTCCAAGTTTAATGGTCAGAGCCACTCTTAAAGAAAACCTATTGCCTGTGTGCATCATAGTTTTAAGGGACCCCTTAAAACTATGATGCACACAGGGAATAGGTTTTCTTTAAGAGTGGCTCTGACCAATAAATCCAAGGTTTCACCAATGCGAACTATCCTTAGGGAATCATATATAGTAATAAGCAACAAAAAACACTCCTTCAAAGTCCATAGGATCAATAGGTATATTAGGACAGATAGTCCCTCCACTCCAGAAATATATATGTGCAAGTCTTCTCTCCTATTATGATTTCCAGATCATAATAATCTCTATAATAACCTTAAAAATCTAGGAGTAAGGGTTTACATGCAAAGGGTCAACCTATAGACCAAATCAATGGTCATAAGGAATCATGATGTGCAAGTGACATGGTGCACATTAGCTAAGCATACAATCCATGTGTACAAGGTGCAATATAACTAATTAACATGCTGGACAGTAATTAAACAAGGGATAATAAGCATAACAAAATATCACATGTGAACCAATCATAAACAAAGAATCCATAAGGATGTGAGTCTAATAGATATGCATAATTGAGCAAAAGTAATGTTAGAATCAGTCTAATGAAATCGAAATACACATGTACATGAAAATCCAAGACAAACGGACCAACTTGGTCTATTTCGGCGAGCCAAGGGGTCACCGAGCTAGGTTTGGTGTATCTTCGGTGGCCTTTCGGCGAGCCGAGGAAGTCACATAGGGATTTAGGGGGTTTTTGGGTTTCAGCCAGATGGTCAAGCTTTGCATGCTTTCGGCGCGCCGAGTGGGGTCTTCGTGACAACTCCAGGGACTTGATTTTCCCTCAAGCTTCGATGACGTTTCCATGGGACTGGTTTTCTCACTTAGGGCCTCAGCGTGCTCTCGGCGGTCCGAGGGTGCGCCGAATGGGTTATGGGTTTGTTCGGCGAGGCGTTAGACGTGCAGAGGAGGCTGCCAAACTTCGTGATTTGGCCAATTCACCTTCTTCTGACTCCTTTTTAACTCCAATCATAAAAGTTTGTTACGTAACCCTCCTTATCTTAGAATTCCATACAAACCCAATAAACAAACATTAGTAAACACCATTAAATAGATACTTAACATATCCTATTATTAAACTTTGAAAACCATGATAAAACCTTTAGAAGAACTTCATACATTTCAAAGCAACTTTGAACATCTATTAAAACTTTAAACTAAGTTATCCTTGAACACTTACCTTGATGTTGAAGGTTGGTGTAGAGAGTTACACCTCTTGATCATCTTCTTCTTCTTTTTCTTCTCCAAGTGATGAATCAATCTCCCAAGGCCTTATGCTTATATAGGCACTTAGGAGCTCTAGGATTAGTAACTAAGAACTCTTAATCTTATCCATTCATTGGGCATTCTTCAATTTTATCCATTAGAATGATTTCCAAGCAATATTGGTTTGTTTCAGAGTTGGTTGTGTTTCTATTTTAATTTTAGAATCCTAGTGAATTATTAACTCTATTTTGTAAAGATCACTTACTCATTGTGAGCTTTTAGATCTAATCCATTAATTGGAGATTGGAATCTCCTACATGATCTTGACCACATATTCAACTTTAGAAGTTATGATTATGTTTTCTGTAGCCTAGTTTCCTAATTGTACAACTCACAAATCACAATTGGTCAAAAGTCAAATAATATAGCAGTTATTACAATTTTATATTAACCCCTATTTTTCTACTATTTACACATTAGCTCTATTATTTTGTTTGGGTTATTACATGTACCCTTTAGGTCGAAGCCCCTTAAAACTATGATGCGCACATGAAATATCTTATTCTTGAGAATGGCCCTGTATGGGGGCGTTGGTTTGAGAAGACATCTTGTTCAAGGAAGGATCGGTCTTGTGGGAACTTATATATCAACATTCAAATAGCTTAATTATTTGCATTGCATCTTAGACTTGTTTGCTAGATCACAATTGGTGATTTCATATGTTAGGTGCACAGCATGCATACTTTAAAAATTAGACCCCGTACATGTTCAGCATGTCTAACCATGCATATTCAATCATATTATTGATCACTCACATAATCTGTTCATACTACTTGTTATCTCATCATATATCTCATTACTCATTATTTATTGTTATATGGATTACCAGTGAATAGTGGCATTGTCCCTACTTCAATTATAAACTTTGTTAGACTTGTTTAGTTACTGGCTAAGTGTAGCTTATGCTTTCAAACAACCATATTTTCAGGCATTTCAGAGGAGGATGACTTGGACTATGGAGACCAAGCCCTGGACACTTGTTTTGAAGAAACTGCTGATTTTATCAAACAAGTTAATTAAGAGCTATATTAGAGATTTTACTCGTTTTTGTTGGCTTGAATGCCAAAGGTTATTATTATCCATTGTTAGGCTATATTTTATTTAGGGATTTGATTAAACATGAAAGTAAGGATTTATTTTCTTTCCACTTCTATGGTTTTGTTATGTTATGTTTGATTGAGATGTAATGAATTAAGTTTTGGATTATTTATAATTATATATCATCTCAGTTATATTTTCATTATTTGGCAATGTATTGACTACCACTCCCATTTGGAATGGGGTGAGAGTTATATTTCAGACTTCTTAGGGACTCCTGTGAGATCTCTTAAGTTTTGGATTAGAAAAAGTTTGTATCAGAGCCTAAGTACTATGTTTTCAATCAGATTTCCATAAAGTTTCAAGGTTATTGATATTTCAAAACTTTTCTCTATGTCAATATTTTAAAGTTTTTTGTGTGATGATTGTTTACTAACAAACTTGTTTCAACAAATAAGTGGGTGTTTTTTATGTTCTCAGTCCTTTACTATTCAATCTCACAACGGCTAGTGGAAGAAGAGGTAATGTGACTACAGGTTCAACCGAAGGTGAAATTCAAGATCGACGTCTTACTGGAGTTTATGTGCTCTAGGGAAGATGGCTGCAATGATACACCAATAAGCTTAGTCGAGGACAACACCACAACAAACCGAACTGCAATGGAATGTTCATAGCATTGAGAAGTTCAAGAAGCTTTGACCGACTATCTTCAAAGGCACTACCGGCCAAATGGAGGCTCATGCATGGATCGATTCCTTGGAGCACATCTTCGAGGTGAATGAGGTGAATGAGCAAGAGAAGGTTAGTTTTACTGCCTTCATTTTAGAAGGAGAGTAAGGAGATGGTGGAAGGCAACTCTGAAAATCATGAACGTCCAAACCTGGACACACTTTAAGGTACAATTTTATTTGGAGTACTTTCCTAAGACTGTTCGGAAGGAGAAGGAATTGGAGTTCATGAAGCTGGAACAAGGCAACATGACGATACCAGAGTACATTGCAAAGTTCACGGTGCTATCACAATTCGCCACCTATGCCATTGACGAAGAGAAGAAGAAGACTTTCAGGTTTGAAAGAGGACTGAGGCCTAGCATCAAAAGTAGGCTGATCGTACGGGAGTTCACGGAGTACCAAAAGCTAGTCGATTGCACTCAAAAAGTGGAGAAGGACATGCAAGAGTTTCGTAAGTTGCAAGAACAAAGGTTGGGGCAGAACATCTCAAGAGCTGGGAATTCCAAGGGTACCATATCCTAACAGCAGAAGAGACGAAGCACTCAAGGGCCAATAAGCACTCAAGGCTTTCCTAGCATAAGGTGTTTCAATTGTGGAAGACTCAGACATCACATAAGGGATTGTCGACTCCCTAAGAATCCACAAGCAAATACTTCACAAGGACAGCAATGACAACTTGTACCCAAACCACACTATCAGCAAAATCCAAAGCTAGCCCTACAAGCACAAGTATCAAAGGGAACCATGCCTGGAGTCCCACAGCAGCAACCTCAACAAGCTATAGTGTATGCAATCGAGCAACAACAAGGGGAAGTCTTGGAAGGTACGGTTCGTAATTCTCACACCACAACCAAATTTTTATTTCACATGGGAGCGTTGCACTCCTTTATTGCAAATTTATTAGTAAACTATTTTGGTTTACCTATGATGGACCTCGGAAGGAGTCTTGTTGTAGCAAATCCCATCGGAGGTTCAGCATACTTAGAGAAGGTATGTGAGTCTTTCTTAGTTATGGTAGGTGAATCCACACTACCAATTGAACTAATTATGCTTAACATGATGGAACTTGATGCGATTTTGGGTATGGATTGGCCAGTTGCATATCATGTGCAAATAGACTGCCATAACGGAATAGTGTCTTTTGTATCACCGGAGGGGAAAATTTTAAAGGTGAGAGGGTCAAAATCTGAAACTTTAAATCACTTAGCATGTTTAGACTTAACGGCAATTGATGGCAGGGGAGAATGGGAGCAAACCCTGATAGTATGCCAATTTGGTAGTGTATTCCAACGCATACCAGGATTGCCACCCAAGAGAGAAGTAGAGTTTAGCATAGACTTAATGACTGGAGCAAACCCAATTGCATTACCGACCTACCGAATGGCATGTACTGAGTTGACGGAACTGAGAAAGCGATTAGATGAGTTGCTTGCCTTGAAATTCACTCCACCGATTTCATCATCATTGGGAGCACCGGTTCTGTTCGTGAAGAAGAAAGATGGATCTCTATGTCTATGCATCGGCTACCGAAAGCTGAATCAAGTGACGGTGAAGAACAAGTACCCTATGCCAAGAATAGAAGATTTGTTTGCTCAATTGAAGGGAGTTTGATACTTCTTAAAGATCGATCTTAGATCTGGTAACCATTAAGTGCACATAAAAGAATGTTACATTCCAAAGACAACATTCCGAACGAGGTACGGACACTTAGAATTTGTGGTCATGCCTTTTGGATTGAAAAATGCGCAAATTTTATGGACAAGATGCAAATGATCTTCAAACCATACCTAGAGAAGTTCGTGGTGGTATTCGTTGATGACATCTTGGTTTACTGCAAAACCAAAGAAAAACATGAAGGTCATCTCCGTCATGCCTTACAAACATTGGTAGATCACAAATTTGATGCGAAATTGTCTAAGTGTGACTTTGGCAGGAAAAAGTGAAGTTCCTAGGACATGTTGTCTAAAGATGGATTTTCAGTAGACACAAGCAAGGTGTAAGTGATACTAATTTGGGAACAACCCAAAAACGTATCGGAAGTTCACAAATTTCTTGGATTGGCGGGATACTACTGTCGATTCATTGTAGGGTTCTCTCGCAATGTAGCACCTTTAACCAAATTCACAAGGAAGGATGTGAAGTTCGTGTGGGATGACACATGCCAAAAAGATTTTGCAACACTCATGGAGAAACTGACAACAGCACCAGCTTTGACCATTCTGGAAAGTGGCATGAAGTTCGTGATCTATGCCGATGCATACCTATCAAGACTTGACTATGTTCTAATGCAAGAAGGGAAGGTCTTAGCCTATGCATCAAGACAACTCAAACCTTATGAAGTAAACTACTTAACGCACGATATAGAGTTGGCAGCCATAGTCTTCACTTTGAAGATTTAGCATCATCATCTCTTTGGAGAGACATTTGAAGTATTTTCTAGTAACAAAATCCTTAACTACCTTATCTCACAAAAGGACATGAACATGCGACAACGAAGGTGGATGGAGCTGGTCAACCACTACAATTTCTCACTTGAATATCATCCAAGTAAAGCAAACGTTGTAGTGGAATCACTCAGCTAGAAGCCTAGATGCATTGTTGCAGATATGATGATTCAAGAATGGAGGATGTACGAGAAGCTTACTGATTTCAATATTGAAGCTCATGTAGAAAATCAAAGGGTGAGGTTATGCAACATTCTTGCAACGCTTTCACTCAAAACCAGAATTATTTAACTACATGCAAAGGAACCATGGATGCAAGACCTATCCAATGATTCTGAACAACCAGATTGTACCAAAGAAGAAGATGAAAGCATTCAATGGAAGGGAAGACTTTGTGTACCACATGATGAAGAGTTGAAAAGGGAGATTCTAGTAGAAGCTCACTGTTCCAGATATTCTATCCATCCCGAAAGGAAAAAAATATACTATGACTTACGACGTAACTACAGGTGGAGACGAATGAAGTTGGACATTGAAGAGTTCGTGACTAAGTGTGTTGTTTGTCAACAAGTCAAAGGTGAACACAAAAAGCCAGCTGGAACACTCCAACCTCTACTAATTGGAGAATGGAAGTGGGAGCACATCTCAATGAACTTCATCGTGGGACTACCCAAGACCCGCAACAATCATGACATGATTTGGGTGATCGTGGGCAGGCTAACCAAATCAGCGCACTCAAACCAACAAGCACCTCGATGACCACGTACGAATTGGCAAGATTGTACGTGAAAGAGATCATCCGATTGCATGGAGTACCAGTCACCATTGTTCCGGATCGCGGGTCACAATTCCGTTCAAGATTTTAGGGGACTTTGCACAAAGCTTTGGAAACCCAACTCATTTCAGCACGACGTTTCAACCTCAAATTGACGGCCAAACGGAGAGAGTAAACCAATTCCTTGAAGACCTGCTGAGATATTGTATTCTTGATTTCAAGGGAGTTGGGAAGGCCACATGACACTTGTGGAGTTTTCCTACAACAACAGTTAACAAACAAGCATCAGAATGGCACCATTCGAAGCACTATATGGGAGACCTTGTAGATCACCATTGTGCTGGAACGAGGAGAATGTTCACATTCCCTTAGGACCAAAGTTAGTTGCTAAAACCACTGAGAAGATCTGACTCATTAGAGAACGACTCCTTACTGCACAAAAACGACAAAGACGTACGCTGACATGAGAAGAAGGAAACTGGAGTTTTCGATAGGAGACTGGTTTTTTCTCAAAGTTTCACCATCTAAGGAGTATTTAGATTTGGGAAATGGGTATGTTTGCACCCCGATTCATTGGACCATTCGAGATCACTAAACGGATTGGAGAAGTGGCCTACAGATTGTAACTACCGTCTATCCTAGACTTAGAGCATGATGTATTCTGCGTCGCAATGTTAAGGAAGTGTCATCCAGATTCAACAAGTGTGATGGATTGGCAAACAATCACAATCCATGGAAATACAACATATGAAGAGGAGCCTGTAGAGATTTTGGATTGAAAGGAACAAGTCCCACGTACCAAGGTGATACCAAAGGTGAAGGTTCTATGGAACAATCACGGAGCATCCGAAGCAACGTGGGAACTTGATGCTCACATAAGAGAAAAGTACCTCGAACTCTTTGTATAAGGTAAGCGAATTTCGAGGGTGAAATTTTCTTAAGGAGGGTAGGATGCAATAACCTAAACAAAATAATATGGCTAATGTGTAAATAGTAGAAAAATAGGGGTTAAATTAAAATTTTAGTAACTGCCATGTTATTTGACTTTTGACCGATTGTGATTGGTGGGTTTCACAATTAGGAAACTAAGCTGCAACACACACAATTATAACTTCTAAAGTTAAATGTATGGTTAAGATCTTGTAGGAGATTCCAATCTCCAATTAATGGCTCAGATCTAAAAGACTCACAATTATTAAGTATTCTCTACAAAACAAAGTTTGTAATTAACTAGGATTCTAGAGAAAAAATAGAAACACAACCAACTTAGAAATAAATAATATGGCTGGGAAATAATCTAATGGCTGAAATTTAAGAATACCCAACGAATGGTTAAGATTTAGAGTCCTTGGTTACTAATTCTAGTGCTCCTAAGTGCCTATATAGGAATTGGCCTTGGGAGGTTGATTCATCACTCGGAGAAGAATAAGAAGAAGAGGATCAAGAGGTGTAACTCTCTAAACCAACCTTCAATAGCAAGGTAAGTATTCCAAGATAACTTAGTTTATAGTTCTAATAGGTGTTCAAAGTTATTTTCAATCGTATGAAGTATTTTTAAAAGTTTTCATCATGTTTTCCAAGTTTAATGGTAATTGATGGTAATTATTACTTTAATCATGTTTACTGATGTTTTTTTATTGGGTTTTGTTCAGAATTCAAAGTTAAGGAGGGTTAGTAAAAAACTTTTAGGATTGGAGTTGAAAAGGAGTAAAAAACATGCAAAATTATGATGTTCGGCGATCTCCTCGACACGCCGAACAGCTCGCCAAACCACCGAGAAACCATTCAGCGCACCCTCAGCCCACCGAAAGCACGCTGAGCCTGTAAGTGAGAAAAACAGGCCCCTGGAAATGTCATCGAAGCCACACTCGGGACGACGAACGCACGTCGAGCGTCACAGAGGGAAAATCAAGTCCCTAGAATTGTCACCGAGACCCCACTTGGAGCACCGAAAGCACGCCAAGCCTGACCTTCTGAATGAAACCCAAAAACCCCCGGAACCACTTGGCGACCTCCTCAGCTCGCCAAAAGGCGCTGAAGGTACACCGAACCTAGCTCAGCGACCCCTCGGCTCACCAAAAAAGACCGATATGGTATGTTTTGATTGGAATTTCATGTACATGCATATTTTGAACTCATTAGACAGATTCCAACATTATTTTTGATAGATTATGCTTATTTCTCATACTCACATCCTTATGGATTCTTTGGCTATATTTGTTGGATATGTGATATTTTGAGATGCTTAATATGCCATGTTAAATTTATGTCCAGTATGTTAGTTAGCTATATTACACAATGTACACATGGTTTGAATGCTTAGCTAGTGCGCACAATCTCACTTGCACATCATAATACCTTATGACCATGGATTTGGTCTATAGGTTGACCCTTTGAATGTAAATCCATACTTAAAACATAGTTCTTAAACATGTCCATAAACTCTAGTGTGCATCCAACTAAGCTCCACTTTATTCGAGGTGTTCACCTAATTCATTGTAATGGGTGAGCTTGGAAACTCGGTAGGAAAATTCCAAAGCAACAACAGCAGATAATTTTGTAGTCATATAATAAAACAGTTCATTCATACAACTTTCACAGAACACATAAGTAATTCACTCACGTTTTCCTTATGATGCTTGTAATCTAATTTATACACCTTACTTATATTTATGCAAGATTTCATAATCTCATGATCAACATCAAGCTTAACATATTTCAGAACCAGTACCATACCCTTTCATGCTATAACCACATTCTCATTCACATGGAACACTATACTTACACAGTTCAATTAATATGAGCACATATGACCTTTCATAACTCTCTCATGAATCACTCAACTTAGGTGGAGTCCCTTCAATTACAGTAATAGTTATCACATTCACATTTAACACCAAGTACTCGTGATCTCGCCATGATATAATTCTGAATCCCGAGTCTACCAACTCCCATGGCACCTTCAATATGTTGAACATCCCCTTTCAATGGTCATACCATCCACACCACACAATTAATCACAAATATAGTTTACATTATAACTTAGGTAATAATCACACATTACACTAATATTAAGCAACTAGTCACACAGAACACCAAATTCAAACCATTGTCACACAGAACACCAAATTCAATCCATTGTAACACATCAATCAATGTATTACATGCAGATGAGTATTATGAGCACCCGGATGATAATACATGCATACAAACAAGAATGCAATGCAAAATGATGATCAAATGCAAATAATGTAACACACATAGTATGAATGCTAACTAATGCAATTCTTATTCCGGTAATCAGCCGGTTCGAAGTTAACTTGGCATTAAATTTACTACACCTGGACGAAGCTCTCTTATCAAGTAATAATAATTATTGGGCATCGTTTTTAATATAGCTGGACACTGCGCGTTTACCTCCCATGTGTACCTCATGGTTTTGCGGAATTCTCAACCCACGGGGCTTAATTCCCCTAAATATTTTCATGTTTGTTCCTCATGCATATCTGATGCATGGATGGGTCAATTCCGGACCATTCATCATAACTCATTCCTAACCTCATGCATATCGAATATGTCACACCCCCAAACTTGTAACACAATTCCCTATACTGGACTGCACAGATCTTGACGTGCAACCTTCAGGTTCCATTGATGAAACGTGGATTGCCATATCAAACCATAAGAAATAAAAGTAAAACATACCTTTATTGTTCAGAATTTGCGAAAGCTAAATAAAAAAGTAAATAATTCAAAACCACGGTCTATGACTTCAGCTAAGTCATGATCGCCGTACAATGTCTAACTAAAGTAAATAGTTAACTAATGCTATTATAACTCAAAGTTCACCAAAAGCCCTAATCTATATGATGCAATAAACAGTAAAGTATGTAGCAGCAAAGCAAATCATATCCAAGTCCAAGTCCAAGTCCATCAGCTTTCTCATCCTACAACATGAGAAGTTGCGTGAGCTTTGAATGTCCAGTAAGTCAATCAACAGTCATCCATCCACTTATGATATCAATAGAGTCAATTCAAGTTAAGACAGTACAAACACGCAATATTAACAGTTAAATACGATGAATTTAATGATGAAATGAAATGAATGGATGAATCATGCATATGCTCTAGATGAATGCTCAAACAATGAATGCAATGATGATATGCAAATGAATTTGCTAGACACATATGGCCTGTTAAGTGCCCTTATAACTTCCAATACAATACAAACCAAATTTTAGGCATAGGACACTAGGAATAGTTGGATGTCCTCTCTACGTTCTGGGCGCTAACCCATGGTAAAAGGACACCATTGTGCTAATTTACAGGAGATGATACTCTCGGAATTTCCAGCCAAATGCTAATTTAAGAGTGTACAATTACTCAAGGTGTTCCAACCCGCATAAGAGCTCGCAACCATCCTACCCGAGTTTAAGTGGGGATTTCAACCCACAAGGTATATAGTCAACCCATAGGAAACCTAAAATGGAAACCCTTTATTTCCACCTCCCGGGCTCACTTAACATTCTGTATTAGCATAACATGAAAGCAATAGATTATTAACAAATATCAATCCAATTTCAATTACAATCAAGTCCAAAGGTGAATAATGGGTACCAAACAATCATGGGACTCCAAGATGATGCCTATGATCTACCTTGAGTCCTAAAATTCAATTACTAAGTCATTGGTATGAATCCACATCAATTCCAAGTCAAATCCCAAACCTATGTGTCATTGTGTGTCTCATCGGTAGCCTCACTGGTGTATCGCAGACTACCAATGCCCTTATTTTGCCTAGAAATAAGCCCCTGTCGGTGGCCCTACTGGGGTATCGATGGGGTGCCAACGGGGTTCTATCTGGGGATTTCCAGATCTCGGGAATCTCATCCCAGTGATCCCCAAATCAAACTTTGTCCAATCTAAAGGCCTCAAATCAATAGGTTTTCATTGTAGAACATACTAAATCATACCCAATGTCATTTTTCATATATTTAACAAGATCTCATGCAAGCAATCATCAAAACACATATGATCAATCAAGAACACAAATATGAACACATTGAATTCATAAAAGGACTATAAAGTAAGATTTAACTTACCTGATCTGATCTTCTTGATATAGATATCACCAAGGTATTATATTCTTCCTCTCTTCCTTCTTCTTCCTGTCTTCTCTTCCTTTGGCACTACAATAAGGGATGCTAGGTAATCTCAACTTTTTCCTCCCTATTCTCTTTTCCCTCTCTCAATCTTTTCTCTTCAGATTTGAATTCAATGTTTCCTCTCTTTTAAGATGGGAAGGGAAGGATATATATATATCAACTTCCTTCCTTTCTCTCCTAAAGCAATCCAATTCTCTCCACGTAGCCTTGTACGTGAAGAATTAGATTACATATTATTAAATTACTGATATTACCCCTTATAGATAGTAATTACACTAGGAACCCACGATAATAAATTTAATATTAAAATGCACCCTTATACTAATATAACCTACAATTATATGGTTAGATGACAAATAAAATACACTATAATTAATCATAAATTAAATTCAATTAAGGAGCCCTTTTAAAAGAGGATTTAGGTCGCTACAACCTACCTCACTTAAAAGAATTTCGTCCCCAAAATTGCGTACCTCAATTCGTTAATAGCTCGGGATAACGCTCCCGAATGTCCGACTCCAACTCTCATGAAGCTTCAAATTCGTCGTGATGTCCCCACTGAACCTTCACTAGGTGTATGGTCATTGTTCTCAAAACTTGCTCCTTCCGATCCAAATTCTTCACTGGTTACTATATGTAGGATATGTCTTCTCCAAGCTACAACTCGCTCCAATCTAGTACATGTGTTGGGTCTGGTTCATACTTCCGTAGTAGTGATACAAGGAATACATCATGAATAGCTGAAAGTTATGGTGGCAATGAAACTTTGTATGCCACTTGTCCGATGCGCTCTAGTACTTCAATTGGTCTAACGTAATGTGGTGCAAATTTCCTTCTCTTGCCGAATCTCACCACTCCTTTCATAAAGGAAACCTTCAAAAATACATGGTCACCAACTGCAAACCGTAGATCTCTGCTCCTACGGTCTGCGTAGCTCTTCTGTCGACTCTGCGCTGATTTCAATCTCTCGCAAATGGGTTTCACCTTGTCTGTCGTCTCTTGAACTAGATCTGGTCCAAGAACACTGTTCTCTCCTACTTTTGCCCAACATACTGGTGAATGGAACGATCTACCGTATAACGCTTCAAATGGAGTCATGCCAATGCTCGAGTAGAAATTGTTGTTATAAGAAAACTCTACTAGAGGTAGATGTTCTCCCCAATTACCGCCAAAGACCATCACGCAAGCTCGAAGCATGTCCTGCAATACTTAGGTTCACTCTCTGTCTAGCCATCCGTCTGCAAGTGATGTACCGTACTAAGATCTAACCGTGTGCCCATATCCTTATGAAGTCCGTCCCAAAATCTCGATGTGAATAACAAACCACGATCCGACAATACTCACAGGAACACCATGAAGACGCACGATCTCTCTAACATATAGTCTCGCAATCTCCTTTACTGAAGCTGAATTCTTCACTAGTAAGAAGTCGGTTGATTTGGTTAACCGGTCCATGATTACCTAAATCGAGTCCATGCTACCTCGTGTCTTCGGTAAACCGACTACGAAGTCCATGGTGATGCTCCACTCCATTATAGGAAAAGGTTGTAGTAGTCCTGCTGATCTCATGTGCTCGGTCTTGAGCTGCTGACACGTGAGACACCGTGACAGGAACTGCGCAAACTCCCTCTTCATACCCAGCCACCAATAGTTCACACGCAAGTCTTGGTACATCTTGGCACTTCCCGGATGAATGGAATACCACAACCTGTGTGCATCCTCCAATATCTCTCTCATGATGTCCGAATCCTCTGGAACACAAAGGCGACCCTATTATGTGATCATTCCATCTGAGTGTACCACCCACTCTGGCTTACCGTCATCGGCTGCAAACAACAGTAG
>JAUPMG010284840.1:0-18044 GCA_031762675.1 Pachysandra terminalis | reverse complement strand
CTCAAAATAGCCCTATCTGCAAAGATTCGTTCTATTGCGAGTGGTATTTATAATTGAGAAAGAAATATCCACATCAGTTACTACAATGCAAATCATGTCCCTGTTGGCAGCATGACCGGTGTGCCGGTGCCTGCCGACGAACATGTCTCTGTGTTTTTCAAATCCTGTCGGCAGCACGGCCGGTATGCCGGTGCCTGCCGACGGGTCATGAATCTGGGAATTTCTAAGGTTCCGTAACCCATCTCTTTGAAATCAAACCAAAACCAAATCACAGATAGAATGTTAGGTGCATAAAAATCGAGATTCACGTCATGCCATTACATCATTTTAAATGAAATCAATAGATCATCATGCATTCAAAACAATATTTTTGCAAATTGGAAATCAACCATGGAATCATATGAGAACTATACAAATAATGGACTTACCTTAGTCTTGTGCTTAGCTCTTAGGATTTGAAATCACCTTTCTTCTTCTCCTCTTCCTTCCTTCTTTTTCTTTCTCTTCTTTTCCTCTTCTTCTTCACAACTGGAAATTACGGCTAGCGTTTAGCTTTTGAGGTCAGAACCTCTCTTCTCTTCTCTTATAAACTATTACAAGATCTCCTTAATAAAACTTGCTGATATAAGGAAACAAAGAGAGGGAGATTGGAAACCTCCCCTCAATTCACGCCCGTTACCAAATCATGACCCATGGTTCCCACTCACGAACAATTGCATTCCAGAATTGAATTTTTTTTTTAATAATTACCACTAATATTCCATAAGCATAAAAATTACACTAAGATCCCAATTCATGTTATTTCATTTAAGAACAACCCTTTCAATCTAATTAGTTAATAAATCAACCCAATTAAATTTTAGAAAAATGCCAATTAATTTTTATAAATCCTTTTTACTATTTTAATTAATTATAAATATTATTTTAGTGGATTTAGGTCATTACTCTCTCTCTCTCTCTCTCTCTCTCTCTCTCTCTCTCTCTCTTTCACTCTCTTGTTGGAGGATATGGGGGTTTTAGAAAAGATGAGAAGAGGAAAGATATGGAATGGGTTTAACCGGCTATGCAAAAATTATAATAAAAGAAATACAAATTTATTAGTTTTGATGAACTGAGGCGCGATGATGTCACTGTCCTTGAAACCAAATTCGCCCCCTTTTGGATCATATCCGCAGTGTACCGGGTGTAGCGGTTGGCCTCTAGGATTTAACGGTTTTTCTCTCCGGTAGATTACATGGTCTTACCGGGTTAAGGACGAAGAAGCTTATGTAGCACTTGACTAGAACTTGAAGAAAATAAAATTATGCTCTTGCAAAGATTGCAGAAAACTTGAAAACGGAATAGAAGAAAGGGGAGGGCTCTTGGCTTGGAATGGTACTTCTCAACAAAGCAGGTGAGCCTCCTTTTTATAGCACAAAAGGACTAGCCGTTGGACCATAAATAGGCCTAAACGGCTAGTGTATTATACCTTTGTCATTTTGGACTTTTTTGTCCAAAATGGCCCCACATTAAAAGCCGATCTAAAATTGCCCAAAATTAAAGCATAATTGCAAAACTATCCCATAAATGATATTAGATACAAAAATGTTTTTAACTTAAATTAAAACCAAAATCATTTTTCAGTTTCAAATCAAATAAACGGTTTTGAAATTAAAACATAAATTTGAATTTTAAAATCAAATTCCAACTATCCCCTACGTGATTAAAAATTCGAAAATAGACCTAGTCAAGTGCTTAAAAGAATATGATGCAGTCATATCAGTGTCTTTTGGACTTAACCGTACTTAGGGTTTGTCAATATAGTGTCTACAGAGACGAGGTGGAATAAATTCTTGAACATAATCTCTTTTATGTAAAGAATACATACTGTGACCCACATCATACCACACCATAGTCTTCTTCTAGCGGGTTGACAAATTTAGGCCATGCGTCGCTTGGATTCGTGAGTGCTCTAGAGAGTCTGCCTAACTTTCACTAGAAGCGGCCCCACTTCACACTCACATAGATAAAATCCATCAAGTATGTAATTGCAGCTAAGCATACCACCTATAAAGGATATGAACTTTATAAAGAGTTTTGAAAACTCATCCTCACCACTGCAATTAGCACTGCACACATCGTAGGGATAGGTCATTATTCAGTGCTCTCAAACTCCTTAAGTGACTTTTTATACCCATTGAACCCATTTCTTGGGATCTCCATTCATGTAGGTTGGGTTGCCATCACTGGTAGTTCATTCCAAGGGCTTTAACCTCATCCCCCTTGATGTATCAAATACTAACTGTAGATATGAGAAATGGTAAGGGGCAAATGATCCACTAATAGACCAACACGTGTCAATAGTATGAACGATACGTAACGAGGTCCCTATTGATACCAATGGGTAGAACGTTCGGGAACTTCCTAAGGAAGAAACCCGGTCGGTTCAAGAAATATACGACCGAGACATAGATATAGAGAGAAGGTGGTGCGCTACCATAATGACCCTATATTACATAAATCATAGAACGATCAACACTACCTTATGAACATATGATGAAACTAATATCAACAGATACTCCACAACGGGATGCCAGATCCCTTCATGGTAAGAGGCTGAAAAAGAGATACGTCTCTATAATACTCGAGGGTGCCCACCTGTGCTGGGGCATCTTCTGAAGCCATACTCAAAGGCGCTCTCTTACGATGGGACATCCCCTCGGGTTGACAACCTTAGAGTTGTGCCTCACGTTTACCAAAGAGATGCGTCTCGGTGAACACGTTGATATGAATTTCAACCTAAGGGGAGAGATAGCCCTGGACGATGTAAGACGTCGACATGTCGATATGAATTTACACCTAAGGGGAGAGACAACCCTAAATGATATAAGATGTCGATACATCAATATGAATTTACACCTAAGGGGAGAGAACTCCTTGGAAGTTGTAAAATGTCGATACTCTATGGCAGCATGCCAATACTACCTTTGTCTAGAGTGATGCTCGATGATGTAGTAGGTGATACATACCTCTGTCTAGAGCGATGCTGAACGATATAGAAAGCGATACTACCTCCATTTAGAGCGATGCTCAACGACGTAGAAGGTGATACTACCTCCGTCTAGAGTGATGCTCAACGATGTAGAAGGTGATACTACCTCCGTCTAGAGCGGTGCTCAACGACGTTGAAGGCGATACTACCACTATCTAGAGCGACGCTCGACGACGTAGAAGGTGATACATATCTCCATCTTTAGTGATTCTCAATGACGTAGAAGGTGATACATACCTATATCTAGAGCGATGCTCGACGACGTAGAAGGTGATGCATACATTATTTGGGAAAAAATAGAATGTGAAGGAAAGGAGGGTCATGAGGCTCGCCAACACTTGATCGTATTGGGGTTATAGGCTGTGTCACGGTTTCTCAGTGGCAAACCTATAATTATCCAAACGATTTGTGATTGGTCCACCTAAGAGACTGGGGTACATAATGCATACTACCACAGGTGAACGTTTTAGCACAATAAAAAACGGTGGGTTGGAATTCTAGCTGCAGTTAACTTTTCTTCCAAAAGCTATAAATACTGGCTTACTTCCCACATTCTGGAAGGAGGAAGAAAAAGGAATTAGGCTCCTAGAAACGTAGCTCCAAAATGCGCTCTCATAATTCTTAGCCTTGGCTCACTATTTTCCTTAGCTTGGTTCGACCGGTGTTAGACGGTCCACCAGTTTTGATTCTCTGGTTCTTTTAGAGACGGGATACGGTCACTCGTTGATTTAGGTTCCCATAGATAAATAATTCTACTCGTGGAAACTATTCACAAAACCACCCACCACATTTTGACGCTTCCGCTGGGGAGTAAGTTTCCTACTTACTGTCGTTAGAAGAATGGGAAGACAAAAGGGAAAAGCAATGGCCATAGAGAAAGCAGGAACATTATCTCCTCCTACTGTGGAAGAGAGACACGAGGTAGACTTACCATACGACTTGGAGTAGTTGGAAGAAGAGCAAGATATATATTACTTTCCTGATGATCCTGATGATCAGATGGAAATGATGAGAATAAAGATGAACAAGATGGAGGAAGCACAAGCAAAGATGCTGGACCTGAAGCAGACGATGATCACATGGGAGAGTCACGTCCCCACACCACTGACGGACACAACGGTGGAGAAAACAACACCTACAACACCTGTGGTAATTCCTGCGAATACTCCTATACATTCGCCTTAATCAGACTCTGTGAATAATGACGGCTTCATGACTCGGGAAGAGATCGTGAGTCTCATGTAGAAGGAGAAGGAAAAGCCTATTGAGTTTAGCATCGACTCCAGACGTCCATACCCGTTGGCAATCACGAAGAATCCATATCCTATGGGGCATGTAGTACCACTTTTCATGCCGCAGTGCAATGGACTAACAGGCAAGCCAAAGAGCATGTGACGAAGTTAACCGGTGCTATGGGAGCCTTTGCAGGAGATGATGAACTGAAGCTAAGGGAGTTCTCCCGATCTCTCATTGATCGTGCCTACACCTGGTATAATAATACTTCCCTCGAATCTATGCTTAACTGGGAGGAGATGAAAATAGGTTTCCTGCGAAAGTTCTTTATTGTGGAAGAACATTTAACCCTCATGGAGTTGGGTAAAGAAAGGAAATATTATGATGAGGGATTTGAATCATATGTTAGACGATTTCGTGATCTTGCGACCGACTGTCGTGAGATAACCACGGAAGAGAAGTTACTACAGATGTGCATCGACGGAATGATGAAACATTACCGTTTAGTGTTGGAGAATCTGAAGATTGACACATTCACTTATCTTTATGAATCAGCAAGGCATACCGACCGTACTATGGCTTTAAAGGGTGATGTTGCATGGAAGAATAAAGGGAAGTATTCTTCACAGACCGTGGCGGTCGAAAAGAAAATACATCCCAAAAAAAAGCCCAGTGAAGGTGGAGGTCGTAAGAGGTGCTTACCGCCTCTTCCACCATTGCCTTGTAGTGTCAAGGAGGCCGTAGTGATTCTTAAGAAATGGATAAAAGATCACGTAGTGGTGCCACTACCGCCGAGAAGTACGTCAATCAAGGATGATAAGGTAAGAGAGGACTATTGCCTATTTCACTGCTATGTGGGACACAAGATGGAAGACTACTTTACTCTAAGGAAATTGTTTCAAGAGAAGATCAATAATAGAAAATTGGAGCTACCAGGAACTGTGTCGGTACATAATCATCCCTTACTTAACCATGGAAAGGCAACCGTCTTGGTCGTTACTCATCCGAAGTGATGGTGCTCAATGAAGAAGACAAGGAGAACTTACATCAATGCTTGGGCTCTAATACCAAAGTTGAGAAGTTTTACAACAAGATGGGGTTTATCTGGTTGGTAAGAAAGGAGATGACAAATGCTCTTGTCACTGTTACTACCCAACTGGGTGAGCAATGTTTCTCTGTAAGCACTAGATCTAAGAAGTTCTATCAGGAAGTGGTAGGAACGATTACGTTCTCAGTTGAGGATGCAATAGCTGATTGCCGCAGGCACAATAGGCCACTATATGTGCCAACAACCATGAACAATGTTGACATCAAGAGAGCGCTGATTGCTCCTAGTTCGTCCATCAATGTGTTGCCTTATTAGATCCTGTAAGCAATGGATATTCCTTCCAAGAGGATGGTAAAGCAACCAATGGAGGTACTATCCGTCATTTCCTCCAAAGTGCCAAGGGGCATTCTCTAAAACAGCTTGATGATCTTCCATGTTGCTGAATTTGAAGACATAGACTCCATTTGCCATAGTGGTAATTTCAAAGGTACCAAGTTTTCCCCAGGCTCTCTCAGCCATTTTCTTGACCATCTGGTATGGTAATTTACGATCAATAAAACTTCCAATTAGGCAAGAATCCCAGTACTTGGATCCTTCGTCAAGAACTTCCATTGGTGGAGCAACCACCAATTCACCATCAATCAAAGTAGGAGGGAAGAAGTTCAGCTTGGAATGGGAATTCGTAGTAGAAGCTTGAGGGGAAAGTAACTCCTTCTTGCTGCAAGGGCGGTTCCCATCAGACCCAAGCAGAGGATGAGAAGATGGGGGAGGGGGACCAGGGGGGATTAGAGATGGAGAGAAGCAAGATCCCAGAAGAGAATGAAAGGAGCGCAGGTCAGGGCAAGGACCAGATGACAGAGCAGCTACACAGCCTCCAAGGGGGGGAAGGAGAGCGCCAAGACATGCAGGAGGCTGGGGGGAAGGACAACAACAGGGGGCAGAACCTGCAACAGATGGGAGGATAGTAGGGGGCGCAGGATCTGCAATAGCAGTAGAAGCACAAGGAGGAGAGGGAGCCCGTAAAGGGAGGGGGCAAACCCTGAACAAGGGAAAATACCGTTGCTAGAAGAGGAAAAAAAACCAGGGGGAGTGAGAAAGAGCAGGAGAATTAAAAGGATTTGATGGGCCCGGGTCAGGCCCATACCAAGCACCTGGACCTAGACTCGAGGGAGAGTCATCTTCGCTTGAATGCACAGGAGAACATGAAAGACCACGGAGCGGGAAGGAAGAGGACATCAAGGATCACGAAGAAGAAGAAAGAGTGAGTGGGATGTTTTTTTCTTCAGGATTTTTCTCTCTTCTCACTTTTTCTTCTTCTTCTTCGTGATCCCTGATGTCCTCTTCTTTCCCGCTCCGTGGTCTTTCACCTTCTCCTGTGCGTTCAGGTGGAGATGGCTCTCCTTTGGGTCTGGGTCCGTGTGCTTGGTATAGGCCTGACCCGGGCCCATCAAATCCTTTTAATTCTCCCGCTCTTTCTCTCTCCCCCCCTCTGGTTTGTTTTTCCTCTTCTAGCAACGGTCTTTTCCTTCGTTCCCCTGTTCAAGGTTTGCCCCCTCTTTTCGGGCTCCCTCTCCTCCTTGTGCTTCTGCTGCTATTGCAGCTCCTACGCCCCCTACTATCCTCCCATCTGTTGCAGGCTCTGCCCCTGCTGTTGTCCTTCCCCCCAACCTTCTGCATGTCTTGGCTCTCCCCTTCCTCCCCTTGGAGGCTGTGTAGCTGCTCTGTCATCTGGTCCTTGCCCTGACCTGCCCTCCTTTCCTTCTCTTCTGGGTTCTTGCTCCTCTCCATCTCTGGTCCCCCTGGCCCTCCTCCCCCGTATTCTCTTCCTCTGCTTGGGTCTGATGTGAACCGCCCTTGCAGCTGGAAGGAGTTATTTTCTCCTCAAGCTTCTGCCGTGAGTTCCCATTCAAAGCTGAACTTCTTCCCTCCTACTTTGATTGATGGTGAATTGGTGGTTTCTCCACCAATGGAAGTTCTTGACGAAGGATCCAGGTACTGGGATTCTTTCCTGATTGGAAGTTTTATTGATCGTGAATTACAGTACCAGATGGTCAAGAAAATAGCTGAGAGAGCCTGGGTAAAACTTGGTACCCTTGAAATTACCACTATGGCAAATGTAGTCTATGTCTTCAAATTCAGCAGCATGGAAGATTGTCAAGCTGTTTTAAAGAATGCCCCTTGGCACTTTGGAGGAAAACTCCTAATCGTAAAATCTTGGTCTCCTACTATGAAACTGGAGAAACTCTTTCTCAATCAATTGCCGTTATGGATCAAGCTCATGAATATTCCCCTAGATATGTGGTCTAAGGATGGGCTGGCCTATATTGCAAGCTACGTAGGCTCCCCCCTCTTCATGGATAGTGCTACCAAGAATAAGACTCGACTAAATTTTTCAAGGATATGCGTTGAAATGACTATAGACTCAGATTTTCCTTTTCTTATTCCCCTTGCGATTCCAAGGAAGGATGGCAGCTTTGAGCGTGTGGAGATGGAGGTTGAATACCCTTGGAAACCCCAGAAATGTAGTGGATGCAACTGTTTTGGCCACACAATCACTTCTTGTCCTACTTCAAAATCTAAGAAAATTTGGAAACCTACGGGTCGTATGCTTCCCTTAGTTGAGAAGATTAGTCCTAATATTGAGACTAAAGATAGCAATCCAATCCTTGCTAACAATGAGGTTCTTGCTCAGATGGTTGATGAAAATCCAGTTATTACTACTGATATTTCGCCTTTTCCTCCGAACAGTGCCCAAGATGACAGCAATGTTGGTAATGCATCAATTTCTGAACCTCATATATTGGTTAGCGAGTCTACTAATACTATATCCCCTGCTATTGAGAAGAATTCTGAGCCTGAATCCCCTGTTTAAGTCGTCTCCTCGATTATTATATGTGAAAGTAACAAGGCACCAACCTCAATAACTTAGTTGAACAACCAATTTGACAATTTGGCACAATTTGAGAAAGAGAACTCTTTTGAAGTAGGTAGTGAAGAAGGAGAAGTAACCCCAACTAGACCTGAGCTACAATGTAAGTACCTCCTACCTAGACATGAGGAGCAGCATACTTCTATTCTCAGTAAGAGAGAACAAAAAAGACTCAAAAAGAAGATGTCTTTGAGGACTAAGGACAGTGTGGCTGCAGCTACTAGGGGAGCCACCCCCAAGAAATCTTTATGAAGATAGCAGTTGTGGGGACTGTTAGACAGTTCAATTACTCTCTAAAACAATAGATTGTTAAGTTTTTGACTGTTATGAACAAGATATATATGCCAGGATTATTTAAGTTTAAAGTTTGCAGTAACCCACAGCATAAGGTACTGGTCAGTAACTTACCTCCTTGTAGGTTTAAAACCAGATTTCAATTCTTTTTGAAACCCAAGGGATTGCGAGAGCAATGTGAGGTGCTATCAAAATTAAATCTTTATCAATGACTAGATGGGCCTGTTGGAACATTAGGGGACTAAATCACCCCTCAAAACAAAGTGAGATCAAGCATCTGATTCAAACCCATTCACTTAGCCTTATCTGCTTGTTGGGGACTAATATTAGCAGCACAAATTGTAGTCTTGTTGCCAACAATATTTGTCCGGCATGGCAAATTGTGCATAACTACTCTGACTCTCCTAGAGGGAGAATCTGGATTCTATGGGATCCGAACTTTTTTGATGTTCAGGTTATTAGAAAGCGTGACCAATTCATCCACATGTCAATTACCAACATCTAGAATACTGATATGTTCATGGCTTCTTTTGTTTATGGGATGAATGACATTGGTGCAAGGAGGAGACTTTGGAGGTTCTTGTCCTCTCTTGTTACTTCGGATGCTTGGACTGCTATTGGTGACTTTAATGTGGTGAGGTTCTCTCATGAGAAGTTTGGTGGACTGCCCATTAACTCTGTTGCTGTCTCTGAGTTTAATGATGCCATTGATCTAGCTGGGCTTATGGACATCAGGGCTACTGGTTGCCGAACTACATGGTCCAATAGTAGCCAAGGTAGTGATATGATTATGACAAAACTTGATAGGGTACTGGTAAACCATGAATAGCTCAGGAGTTTTAATGCTGCACAAGCTGAATTCTGTCTCCTTGGTATTTCTGACCATTCTCCTATTATTGTTTCAATGTATGTTGATATTCCTAAACTGAACATTCCTTTCAAATTTTTTTGATTTCTGGATTAAACAATCTGGATACAGAGACATTGTGATCCAAAGCTGGCTTGCTCCTACTGGGGTCACTCCTATGTTCAGTTTGATTACAATGTTAAAGAGACTCAAAGGAACTTTGAAGAGCTATAGTAAGAACTTATATACTGATTTGGAAGGCCAAGTTAGACTAGCACGCACTGAGTTAAGCATTGCTCAATCTACTCTCTTATCTGACCCCTTGAAATCCAGAGCTGCTCAAGTTGAAAAACAAGCCTACTACAAGTACAAGGAGCTAGCTTCAAATCTTGAGTCTCAGACTCGTCAGAAAGCTAGAATATGATGGCTTAACTTAGGTGATGACAACACAACATTCTTCCATAACACCTTTTTAGGCCACAGAGCCAAGAACAAGATTATGAACATCAAGAACAACGATGGGGATATTGTTTAAGGTCACGACCAAATTGCTAAAGTCTTCATCGATTACTTCTCCTCCACCTTGGGCATTCCCCACACTTCCTCCTTGAGTAATTTGAATTATGAGTTCTTGGGAGCTGGTTTGAATGTGGATCAAAGCCACGAACTTGACAGAATGATTAGTGATGACGACATCAAAGCCTGTATATTTAGCCTAACTGGTAACAAAGCTCCTGGTCCTGATGGATATAATGCCCTCTTCTTTAAGAACGCTTGGGACATCGTTGGGGGTGATGTGACTTCTGCCATAGCTGATTTTTTCAGATCTGGTATGATGCTTAAGCAGATTAATCATAGTATACTATGTTTAATCCCAAAGAATCCAAATGCTTCTACAACCTCTGATTTTAGACCGATTGCTTGCTGCAACACCATATACAAGTGTATTGCCAAACTTATTGCTAACAAGGTGAAGGAGGTGCTGAATTCTCTCATTGGAACTACCAATTTGCTTTCATCCCAGGTAGAATAATCTCGGATAACATCCTTCTGGCTTTTGAACTCCTTCATGATTATCATCTTGGCAGAGGAACTCCTAGATGTGCAATTAAGGTTGACCTTCAGAAAGCCTATGACTCTGTGTGCTGGAATTTAATCTTTTTTTCTACTAGAAAGATGGGGCTTCCCCCTGATGATGCGTAAATGGATTAAAGCCTGTATATCTACCACTGCTTTCTCTGGTCAGATCAATGGGGACTGGATGGATTTATCCTTGGTAAAAAGGGGCTACGACAAGGTGACCCCCTCTCCCCTTATCTCTTTGTCTTGGTCATGGAGTCTCTTCATAGATTCATGCGCTAAGCCACTTGTCAAACAGATTTCTCCTTTCGTCCTAGATGCAATGATCTCAGTATCTCTATGATTTGCTTTGCGGATGACATATTCCTATTCTCCAAAGCTTATCAACACTCCATTGAAACACTCCATGAGATCTTGACTCTTTTTGAGAGCTTTTCTGGTTTGAAGGCAAATGGCAATAAAAGTCTGATGTTTTTTGCTGGTGTATCTGAACCAGAAAAAAAAACTATTCTTGATCTTCTTGGGTTTATGTGTGGGTAGCTACCCATCAAGTATCTGGGGTGTTCCCCTTATTACCACCTGGTTTAAGATTAGAGATTGCCAACCTATTCTTGATAGCATTGCATTGAGATTCAAGGCTGGAAGGGGAGATGCCTTTCTTTTGTTAGGCGATTGACTTTGATCAGATCTGTTATCCAGGGGATTCAGCTCCACTGGCAAAGCTGCTTCATTCCCAAAGAAAGTTTTGCGGCTGATTGATAAAGCTTGATCTAGTTTCTTGTGGGCTGATTCTGATTTAAGAAGGAAAATCCACCCCATTTTCTGGGACAAAATCTGCTCTCATAAGGCTGATGCTAGGTTTGGTGTGTTCAATACCAAGGATAGAAATGAGATCTTGATCATGAGATATATTTGGCTCATTCAATGTGGCAATCACTCACTTTGGGCGGATTGGATCAAGAACCAAATTATTAAAAACAAATATTTTTGGACAATCAAGGTCCCTAACTCCTATTCGTGGGCTTGGAGGAAAATCCTCAACCTTCATGAGAAGACCAGATTACTCTTGTCTTATCAGATTGCTAATGGTAGAGAGAATTGGCTCTGGTATGATAACTGGCATCCGAAAGGTCCCTTAATCAAAATCATCACTCCTAGGCAAATCCATTGTGAAGGTTTCAGCATAATGATAAGTAGGAAAGGATCCTGTATGATGATGGGTGGATGAATCTACAATCCACAATTCCCAGTCTTAACTCAGCTTGGCAAGATCTGGCCAAAATAAATATTACTTCAGGCCTGGACAAGGTTGTGTGGATCTCTAGTCTCACTAGAAGATTTAAAGTTAAGAACACATGGCTCCTACTCCATCCCTCCCACAACTCCTTTAAGTCGTGCAAGGTGATCTGGTTTTCAAATAATATTCTCAAGAAATCTTTCATTTGTTGGATTGCTGCCCAGTCTCACCTATCCACTATGGATAGACTGGTCAGATTTGGTTTACTCCATCAAAATGCTTGTGTGTTGTGTAATACTGCTCCTGAGTCTCACGGACACCTCTTCCTCGAATGCTCTTTCTCAAAGGATATATGGGCTGCTGTTCTCAGGAAATGCTTGATTCATAGGTATCCTCTCCCTTGGAATGAGGAGCCGGATTGGTGCTCTGAAAGATTAATGGGTAAATATTACCTAATACATCGACTTGCTTTCATTGCCACCATCTATCACATCTGGAAAGAGAGAAACACCAGAATTTTCAAAGCAAAATCTTCCCCATCCTGGCTGATCTACAATTCCATTTGCAGGAATGTAATTGACAGATACAACTTCACTGATCCTCAGATTGTGGATTCCCCTAGGAACCGCTCCCTTATCATCAATTGGGGGATGAACGTCAATTGGAAGTAAATTTTTTCCCAAACCTGTTTGTAACCCACTTGCATGTTACTGCTGGCTTTGCTGAGTTACTGTTGGGTCTTCTGTTGTGGCGCTTGACCTGGGCTGGAATTGAAGCAATCTTAAGGTCTGTTCTTTGTTGGCTGATTGCTGGGTCACCTTTTCTGATGTCTTTGGATTACGGGTGCTAGGTGCTGTGTTGTTTTGCATCCAGTATATGGCTCTTGATGGTTGGGGTCATTATAGTGTATGTAGGGTGTTCTATTGCTTAGCTTTTACCACTATGTGCTCGGATACTATGATGAAGCTTCTTGTGTCGTGCCACTATTATTATGGCTTGGATCTTACTAGATTGGTTGCTGGATTTTCCCTTAGTCTGGTCATGTGTTTTCTTGTTTTCTTGCTCATGCAACTATCCTGCTCATGTAACTTTTTGTAAGCTTGTCTTGTCCTTGCCTTGCTCTTACAGGCTTGTTGTGACCAATCCTTTGGGTTTTTTGGTCTGCATTGTATATCCTTTTTCCCTTCTTCTCTAACGGAATTACTTACATTTCAAAAAAAAAAAAAAAACAATGAAACATGTAAGACAATGGGACACATAACCATTGACTTGACAGTAGGGGCTATACGGCCACCGACCAAGTTCATGTTGTTGACATGGATGTGTCCTACCATGTGCTATTGGGAAGCCCATGGCTTCACAGGTACAAATATGTTCCTTCTACCTACCACCAATGCCTGAAGGCGAAATAGCATGGTAAGAAGATTATAGTGAAGGCCACCGTCAACCCCTTTGATCGAAATGAAATTCACTATGCGGAGGCTATCTTCTTCAATGAGATAGCTGCTGATGGTGAGACCCAAGTGGCACCGATAAGGGGAAAGTTCCTACCCAAGTGAGAATACTTGATATCCGGCAAGGAGAAAGGAGAATCCTCGCACAAGAGGAGGAACAAGAAAGATGAAGCAGAACCAGAAACCAAGTGCGTAAGAGTATAGCGGAAGGACGGGAGCTTCTTCTACCGCTTATGACGGTGTGAGGAGTCTAGCGAGGAACAACTCGCGACGACACCACAACCTGATCAAGTTTTGAAGATGTTCTCATGCTCTTCAGTAGAAGAACTTTGGACCAACCCTATTAAGGAACCAGAGGTCTTGTAAGATGGATCAAAATTAGTGACTGAAGACATGGAAGAGATCAATATAGCTAATGGAGTAGGAAGAGTCTAGATGCCAGTGAGAAGGAAACACTGCTAGCAGTTCTACGTTAATACAGGGATATCTTTGCATGGGAGTATTCGAAGATGCTGGGATTGGATCCGAACCTTATGGTACATAAGCTGAATGTAAATCTCGACATGACACCAGTCAAGCAAGCTGCTAGAATTTTTCGATCTGACTTTGAGTTGAAGATATTGGAAGAGGTGTTGAAACTATTTGCTGCCAGTTTCATAGATCCCACACAGCACCCAACATGGCTGGCTAATATCATTCCTGTTAAGAAGAAGAATGGTTAGAAACGCTGTTGCATAGACTTCAGGGACTTGAACAAGGCATGCCCGAAGGATAATTTCCCGCTCCCGAATATGGATGTACTAATCGATTCAACTGCAGGGAATGATATTTTCTCATTCATGGACGTGTATAGTGGCTACAACTAGATAAATATGGCAACCATGGATGCGGAGAAGACATCATTCTGAACACCCATAGGGAACTTCCATTTCATAGTCATGCCTTTCAGGTCTCAAGAATGCAGGCGCTACATATCAACGGGCTATGATTGCAATATTTCACGACATGATGCGTAAGGAAGTCAAGGACTATGTCGACGACCTAGTGGTGAAGTCAAAAGAGTGAGCTCATCACACTGATATCCTCAAGAAGGTATTTGAAAGATGCCGACGTTATCAACTGAAGATGATTCCAATGGAATGTGCCTTTGGTGTTTCATCCGGTAAATTTCTTTGGTTTCTGGTACAAAGCTACAGGATTAACATTGATCGTCTGAGAGAAGAGGCGATACAGAACCTGGTTCCTCCCAAGATCTAGAAGGAACTAAAAAGTTTCTTAGGCAAAGTGTCGTACTTAAGGAAGTTCATCCCGGGCTTAGCAAGCAAGATCCACTCAATGATTCCATTACTGAAGAAGAAGGAAAAATATATATGGACATAGGAGTACGAGGATGCCTTCGTAAAGCTGAAGAAGGATATAACCACTTCCATTACTATGTCATCACCATTGGAATGAAAGACAATGAGGTTATACCTCGCGACATCAGAGCATGCAGTTGGTGCACTGCTAGCTCAGGAGGATGATATGGGGACAAAGAGGCCGGTGTATTACACAAGCCGAACTCTGAGAGGGCCTTAGACGAGGTACACAAAGACCGAGAAGAATTTTCTAGCATTGGTGCACACATTGCATAAGTTCTGACATTACTTATTGGCTCATAAGGTTGGGCTGATGACCAAATCAAACCCGATTAGGTTCTTACTGTATGCACCTATCCTTTCAAGGAGGATCGCAAAGTGGCTACTGCTGCTATCAGAGTATGACTTGACCTGTACTACTCGCACTCAGATAAAGAGCCAAGCAGTAGTAGACTTGATGGCTGCCTTCACATGTAATTTTCCTATTTCAGATGACTTGACCTGGACCCTTCAATTTTATGGCTCCATAGTGAGAGGAGAGGGTAGAATAAGAGTAGTGATACTTTCACCAGATGGTGAGGCTACATATGCTACATACAAGCTACAGTTCCCTTATTCCAATAACTCGGTGGAATATGAAGCCTTAGTCCTAGGATTACGGCTGGCCAAGCAGATGGGAGTAAGGAACCTGTTAGTGAAGGGTGATTCTAACCTTGTGATAAAGCATATGAAAGGGGAGTTCGCAGTCAAAGATCTGATAATGGCACAATATCAGACTGTGGCGCAGAGATTGCTACAGAACTTCGACTGAGTTGACTTTGAAAATTCTCCGCGCACCACCAATAGGCATGCAGGTGCACTGGCTACACTGGATGCCCGACTTAAGTTCGATGAAGCTTCATGACGAGTGGAAGTTATTAAGAAGACAGAACCTGTCATCTTCACCGAGAAGGTTCATGATGATGAAGGAAATGATTTGAGGACTCAGGTCTTCAAGGATTTGCAAAATCCACACATATCGACTATCCTCATCAAGGAGCTGAAGAACTATGTGAATTTGAGAGGAGAGGAGCTGAAGAATTATGTGAATTTGAGAGGAGAGTTGTATCATACGATGTCTTGGTCTGGAGGAAGCCACACAACAACTACATGCCATGCACAACTAGCCATTCTCCTAGAAGGATGTTGAAGCCTTGTACCGAAGGCTACAGAGAGCTGGTTACTACTGGCCCACGGTGATGAATGAGGCCAACGAACTGCAGCAAAGTTGCCAAGATGTAATGGTGAGTACAACCGTGATGGTTGTATATGGTCATCACAGAGGGGAACGAAGATTGGAGACAACTCTGTATCGACTATCTATCAATGGGCAAGCTTCTTGACAATGCTGCCGAAGTTGCCAAGCTCAAGAGACATGCCAAGAGGTTCTTCTTGGCAGGGAATCTCCTGTACCGCCAAAGTTAGACGGGAAGGAAACTCAGAGTCTGGACAAGAAGGAAACTGAGGATGTAATGCAGGAAATATATTCGGGCAACTGTGGCACCGACCAAGATAACTATCGCCTATTGGACCAACTGCTGCAAACAGGTTACTACTGGCCCACAATGCAAAGAGATGTACACGAGTACATAAGGCATTGTTATCAGTGCCAAATGTTTGGTCAGAAGATCCATGCTCCGCACACTGAGCTGCATCATATCTCTGCTCCCTGGCCCTTTCATTCATGGGTCTTGGATCTAATAGGACCTATTAGTCCCAACATACTTATGGCTACAGAATGCTACATTAAATGGGTGGAGGTTATTCCTATGAGAGAGGCCACATGATCAGCAATCAGCAATTTCGTACGTGATCACATCATTTGCAGGTTCAAGTTTCCCTAGAGGATAATATCCGACAACGGGACTCCGTTTGTCAACAAGGATGTTAAACTGTTAACAGAGCACTACAACATCAAACACATCAGGTCGACTCCCTACTCCCAAAAGGGAATGGACAAGCTGAAGCTACCAGCAAGACCTTGGTCAAAATTCTGAGTCCTATGGTGCATGATCAAGGAGGTAAATGGCACGGGAAGCTCACTTTGGCACTATGGCCATAGCACATCGCGAAGAGAACCGCAACCCAGGACTCTTTGTTTGCTTTGGTTTATTGCAGTGACGCAGTCTTGCCAGTAGAATCAAAGTACCATCTGAACGCATAGCCTTGGCAGCAGCCCAAGAGGATGATGACATTGACGAGGTCAGTGGACGAGTCAAGACCTTGACCTAGCAGATGAAAGGAGGAGCAATGCGGAAGAGAAGGCAGTTGCATACTACACACGTATCTCGAGAGCATATAACAAGATGATCCATAGTCACGACTTCAAACATGGAGACAAAATACTAGGGGCAGCCACCCATGTGCGCGCTGATCTATCGGCCCCCAAATTTTCTCCTAAGTGGGAAGGTCCTTATGCCATAAGGGAAGTCGCTGCAAGCGGATACTACATGCTGAGCCAAATGGATGAGACACCCCTTAATGATCCAATCAATGCCAAGTTGATCAAACTGTACCATGGAATTTACTCTAGTCAAGAGTAAACGCTATATCCTTTACTAGACTAGTATATTTCAATTTTTATGATTAGGGCCATAGGAATAATTGAATTTTATGAGTAGATCTGTAGGGATAATTCGATTATTATGCTTATATCCGTAGGGATAGTTTGATTGTTATGCTCAGATCTTGAGGGATGATTTATGAATAAGAGAAAATTCTTTCATAACCAATATGAATATCTAACTACATGCAAAATGTCAAAAAGTTCAAAAAAAAAAAAAAAAAAAAGAACACTGACAACATAGATTTCTATGGTGCTATGTAGCATTCAGCATCAACCTGACGTCGTTGGAATCTTTAGAAGGTCCACCAATAAAGAGCCACAGCTGAACATGTTGTTCCAAAGCCAAGAACGTATAACAGAAAGTCTACCATCATCGCCTGTGAATAAGGCTTTAATAACAGAGGGCTTCTCTTCTTCTTCTGAGATTTGGGCTTGTAGTGCCTCGTTCTTGGATTCATGATGAGTTACATGGGATTCCAAGTATTTATGAGTAGTAGG
Source organism: Pachysandra terminalis (assembly GCA_031762675.1). NCBI lineage: Eukaryota > Viridiplantae > Streptophyta > Magnoliopsida > Buxales > Buxaceae > Pachysandra > Pachysandra terminalis. Next base: position 430 of record JAUPMG010284840.1, on the reverse strand, counting down.
AGAAACCTTTGGCCCTCGGTAACGTTTTAGGTGCTCCAAGGCTTCCTCGATGGCACCCAAGTGCGCTATATACCAATCTAGCTTCATCCCGGCTACTAGGGGATCCTCTAGCTTCTTCCCTATATCATGAAGATCCTCCACGATAAGGGTGGAGAGCTCTGTCTCTTGAAGCGATGTCCAACCAGGGAGCATACAGCTAAGTAGAAAAAGGCTCGATGGCGAGGACAAGAAAAATTCATCTCAGTACCAAGATCACCGTAACAATCAAAGATCCTTTGAAGGATAGAGCCGTAAGCGGAAGGAATGTCTATCTTCCATATAGACACTGATGTGTCAATAATAATTAACCACTGGCAATAGGACGAATCCTTGTAGGATAGGGCTATTTTGAGGGTGTCGAACCTCAAGGACTGAATGGGTTTAAAGATTG
>JAUPMG010284812.1:0-18047 GCA_031762675.1 Pachysandra terminalis | reverse complement strand
CCTCAATAATGTTTTTTTTTTCACTTTTGTATCCTCACTCATTAGTTGTGTCAATTGGTTCAATCTAAACCGAAAACAGAACACCCAAACCGAAAAAAGCTGTTTAGTTTGGTTTGATTTGATTTGATTTTTTTTTTTTTTCCGGTTATGGTTTAGAAAACAAAAAACCAAATTAATTTAGTTCGGTTTATGGTTAAAGTTTCGACTAAATCGAACCAAACCGAAAAAACCGAAGTAGATTATATGTATTATTTTATATATATATATATGCGTGTGTGTGTGTGTGTGTGTGTGTGTGTGTGTGTGTATAATATATAATCCTAGCTCCGGTCCTGCCCTCATTGTATATACAAAATCTAGTATGATGGCTGTTATGGTCTGTTCAAACTCATAATAATGGTCTGGGAGTAACAGCATAATGACCGAGTAGCTTGGCCATCATTTATTTATTTAGCTATGCTTTCCTTAGTATTTTTTATTAGTATCGTTACTGTTTATTAGGTTCTTATTAGTATCAGTGCTATTATATATTGAATTTTTATTTTGCTTCTTCTCTTTCTTTTTCCTTAATGGGGGAGATATACAAATTATTGATTAGCAACTTAGTATGTTCAATAAAAGTTCTTAGTTTATTTTGTTCATGTTTTTCAGGAACAAGGAAATGATGTTGTCTGCAGGAGTAATTCCACTGCTAGAGGAAATGATTCTCAAGTCTTACTCCTATGGCTCAGCAACAGCTCTCTACCTGAACCTCTCCTGCCTTGAAGAAGCCAAGCCCATCATTGGTTCAAGCGAAGCGGTTTCCTTCTTAGTGCGCCTCCTCGGAGCCGACACCGGGGCCCAGTGCAAGCTCAATGCCCTCCACGCCCTGTACAATCTCTCAACCCACCCTGTCAACATCCCCTACCTCCTCTCAGCTGGCATTGTCGAAGAGCTCCAATCCCTTCTCACCATCCTTCCTGACCACACTTGGGCTGAAAAGTCACTAGCCGTCTTCAAAAACTTGGCAGCAAGTAAAGCCGGACGAGATGAAATTATATCAACGCCGGCCGTCATTAGCGGTCTAGCCACCATATTGGACATGGGGGAGACTATTGAGCAGGAGCAAGCTGTTTCTTGTCTTTTGGATTTATGTACTGGTGGTAATGAGAATTGCATTGATATGGTTCTGCAAGAAGGGGTGATACCTGCATTGGTGTCAATCTCAGTAAATGGAACCACAAGAGGGAGAGAGAAGGCACAGAAACTCTTGATGTTGTTCCGGGAACAGCGGGAACAAGACCCGTCGCCTGATCAAACACAGCAGCCGCTGCCTGAGAGTAGCGGTGAGGGTGTGCCGGCTACAGATTCAAAACCAATTTGTAAATCAATGTCGAAGAAGATGGGAAGGGCTTGGAGTTTCTTGTGGAAGACCAAGAACTTTTCGGTTTACCAGTGTTAAGGGAGTTTTTTTATCATTGGAATCTGATGGGGGGGTGTAAATTTCTGTTGTATCTTTCTTTCTTTTTCAGTTTTATTTTTTATTTTTTTTTTGCTCTTGTTTTCCAGTGGGCATATTTGTTTTTGCCTTGGTAGGAAAAAGAGATGTACAGGCCACTGTAACCTTTAGAAGATTTTTTCTTTTTTCTTCTTTTGGTTTCTCAATTCTCATTAACATTTCCTTGGTAGGATGGATACATGTGTTATATGCTAGTGATCAAAGCCTTGTATTCTCCTTGAAAGTAAATTCTGGAGGTACTTGGCTGCCAATTAAGGTGAGGCGTTGGGATTTGGCTATGGAATGAAAACAAAGTTCCAATTCAATTCGTGGGTTGCTGTTTCGATTCTTTAGGCTGTGTTTGCTTCGTTAGAATCTGCAGGAAAGGAAATGAAAACCAAATTTCTAATGAAATCTATGCGTTTGGTTCATTAAAAAAATGTGAGTTCATTGAAAAGTATTTTTTTTAAAGTGTTATGCTTGTAATAAAAAGTCTTTAAACTAACGAAACGCACCTTTTGGCTATGGAATAAGAACCACTTTAGAACAGTGAGTTAAGATATTGTATCGGGGTATATCCATATTAAAGCTTTATAACATTGTAGCATTAAAACAACAACAACCAGCCCGTCTAGCTCAGTTGGTAGAGCGCAAGGCTCTTAACCTTGTGGTCGTGGGTTCGAGCCCCACGGTGGGCGTTTATAATTGTTTTTTTACATCCAATATTCTCATACTTTCCCGCCAAAAGTTTGAGGACTCGATCGATCTACAACTACGAGTCACGAAATCTGAAGAGCGCAAGTCGTCATATATGACTCGCGAGATCTTACCAAAAAAAAAAACAATATTCGACTCGCGAGTCTTCGAAACTGAAACAGGTCATATTCTCCAGTCCTAAGAACCAAGTCATTTTGATCACGGAAACGCATCGAATTCGATTCTGTGATCCTCTCTTTTACACCACAATCCAAAAAGGATTCCATAGATTCCCTTATCACCACCTTTCGACTCGGAGACATGGACAGGTAAGCTTTCATGCCCAAATCCAGTGTTCTTCTCATGCAAACAAAATTAGGGTTTCAGGATTCATTTCGATGTAGTGTTTTGGTTATTGTTCTTCAAATCATGTCGAGTTCGGATTGTTCGTTCGGTAACAATCCTGCTCAACTTTAAGCGATTCGTATGTGTTGTTGCTTTGCTTTCGTTGTTGTTTGATCCTTTTATTATGCGTAAATCTGTTTAGTTTCTCCTTCTTGTGCAATTGTTGATACTTTTCTTGTTTGATGATGTATAAAGGTTTTGATTCTTTTCTTGCATCCTCTTGTATGTTATCCTTTTCGCAGAAATCTTTTATGTAAGTATATGCTTTGTCTTTTTTTGTTAACTGTATGGTAATCATCTCGGATTCGAGATATTGGATCTGGAAACTTATTCTCTAGGGTTTGTAATTGCCTGTAATCTATATGGATCGTGGTCTAGGTAGATTCACTTAATCTTCTCTTTCTCTCTTCCTCTGTGATTTTTCTTTTTGAATGTTTATATTTGGAACTCAAAAATGTTTGAGATTTTGTTTGTAGTATCCTTTGTTTGTATATGTAGCGTTCTTCTGATGAAGCGAAGGAGATGGTTGAACAGAAGTTTATGTTTAGTTTCTTAGATTTGCATTAGTTCATGAACGTTAAAAGGAGATAAGTTAAATAGAAGTCCATGTTAGAGCATCTCCAATCCTTCCCTATCTTTTTCCCTATATTCAAATTTGGGGAGTTTTTTCCCCAAAACCTTCTCCAATCGTCCATAAAACCCTCCCTATATTTGGGGAGGAGTTAAAATTTTCCCCAAAAACTTCTCCCTATAAGTCCAACAGCTATAATTTTTCAATGTCAAATTTTTTTTGAACCTTTTTCACATCCGACGGTCTCTAAGAGACTTGAGAGATAAAAGTGAATTTTTTAAAGGGTTTGAGTTAAAATATAGGAAGATGCATTGGAGAGCACTTCCCCAAATTTGACTTTTGAACCAAACTTACCCCTAAAATAGGGGAAATTATAGGGAAACGATTGGAGATGCTCTTAGCTTCTCAGAGATTTTATTAGTTCATGAACCTTCAATTCAGAAGGAGAATATTACTAATAGAATCTTCAAGGCGCAAATTTTTTTTTTCCAACATTTATGTGCTTGAGGACATGGCAGAGCTACATAGCGACGAGAAGGGGCAGTTGCCCCCTCAATTTTTTAAAATTTTTAAAGTTGTCAATTGCTTTTGTAACATGTTACAAATTGTCCCCTGTTAAATTTTGTTTGTGCCCCCCTAGAGTTTTTTTTTTGCCCCTTCTCCATAATTTTTCCACTTTTGTATCCTCACTCAATCGGGGTGTCAATTGGTTCGGTCTAAACCTAAAACTGAAAAAATCAAACTGAAAAAGTGTTTTTTTTTTTTTTTTTCCATTTTGTTTTGGTTATGGTTTAGAAAACAAAAAACCGAATTAATTTGGTTTGGTTTACAGTTAAGGCTTCTGCTAAACCGAACTGCAAAAACCAGAGTAAATTATATATATGTGTGTGCGTGCGTGCTTGCGTTCGTTTAATTTTGTCAAACCGAAAACTTAATTTTTGTCAAATCTCACCACCCTACAATAGAATCTTGGCTTCGACCCCGTGGGTTCCAGCTTTTTTGCTTTTATAAAAAAGCAATACGATTTTGTCGATTCAGTTGTCTCTACATGTCTACCACTATTTGATTTTCTACGATAATGTTCTTTAATATTTATGTTGAAACAGAAGCTTTTATTATTTTCTCTTCTTTCTAATGAGTAAAGAAATATATATTCAAAGAGATAAAATATTGCATGCTCCTTTGCTCTAAGAGTTGGTTGACTTGTCATCTGATTTTTGCTGCAGGCATACCGGCAGATGGGAGATGTTTGTTTCGCTCTGTGGCTCATGGTGCTTGCTTGAGGGAAGGAAGTCCATCTCCAAGTGAGAGCCTTCAGAAACAACTAGCAGATGAGCTTAGAGCCAAAGTAAATAATGAAATTCATGTTTCATTTCTTGTGGGCAGATTGTTGCTACCATGCAGTGTTTCAACTCGGGGATCCCGGCGGATCCTGAGTCGGATCGGCGATCCGTATCCGGATCATCTGAGTTAAACAATGAATCAAAAGAACAAAAAATGATAAATTATTTGTCTCGGCCGATTTATTTTGACTATGCCGAGTTATTTTGACTCGGCCGAGTTGGTTCGGACAATCCCAAATTGGATCTAACGATCTTAACGAGTTTGACTGAGATTGACAGATATATGTATCATGTCTTGGATTGAGCCGATCCCGAGTTGTATCAGACGATCAAACTTGGGATCGGCCGATCCTTTACACCATGCTACCATGACATTTTATCTCTCTCTGGATTCATTCTATTACTGACTGAAAACTCAGTTTCATTGAACTTTATGGACATAATTTCTGATAGTATCATGCTTTATATCACGGAGTTGTTTATACTAGCTTGCTGATATTTTGAAAATAGGCTAGTTGATGATCATGTTGCATTTTGTTTTTTATTTTTTATCTGGTGAAGATTTTGGGCTTATATTACATTTTTGGTATTTTCATCTCCATTTTTTCCATTATTTGTAAATAAAATAATGTTAACTGCTCAATTATCTTTCTGGGGTGAATTCCTAGTTGACAAACTTATTAGCATTCAATATTTAGCCTTTGAATTTTTCATGGATCTGTTGTGGTTGGCATCTCTTTCTCATTTTTTGCTAGTTTTATCAAAATAATTTTGCATTTAATTATAATTTTCACCTTCCTCACAGCAAATTTCCATGTGGTTTTGCTAGGTTGTAGATGAATTCATTAGGAGGCGTGCAGACACTGAATGGTTAGTATTCTATAAGGTATCTCGTTCCAAGCCTTCAAATATCCATGTCACGTTACTTTTGCTGTGATAGTGCTATTATTTTGTGGAGCAACCAATCTAAGAAACCTCTTGATTCTGCATTAAATATAGTGTTTTGATACTTGTTGCCCCCACCAAAGCTCCTTCAATTAAAGGTTAGATGTTGTATGACTAGGATCATAGATAAAAGTTCCAATTACATAATCATGTTAATTATCATGTGATTAATCCACTAGCTATGAACAGTTTAGCATGCCTATTTTGAGATCCTAATGAACCATATCTGACCAGTAATGCCCTTTACTTGCAGGTTTCTTGAAGGTGATTTTGATACATATGTAACTCAGATGAGGCAGCCTCACGTATGGGGCGGAGAACCTGAATTGTTCATGTGCTCACATGTACTGAAGTATGTTTTTGCTCTCAATTTGCAACCTCTTGTTAGGACCATAACTCTAGATCTCTTCTTTCAGGGGATCTTAACCATCTATTTAAGAGCTGAAAATTAGTTATCCTAGACTTTATATAGCTAGTCACAGACAGCATTGGTGTGTCACGATTATTTATTTATTTTCTTCTGTTGCGAAGAGTGCGGGAGTGGATACATAAAAGCCATATTCCTGCAGAAATCTATATATCAATGTACTTATGTGTAAATATAATTGAGTCGTAGATGTTACGATTCCCCACACCAGTTTCAATCATCCTGATCTGTTAATTTATTTATTAGCAAAATATTCATGTGCTCTTACTTTATTTTTAAATTTAGGATGTATAACTTTCTGTATCTTTGAAGAAAGTTATACAGAAATCTCCCACTCTCTGCAATAGTACGAGTATGGAGGACATAAATTTGTTTCTTAACCAAGAAGTTTATCTCCTTCCCAGTCCTGTTTTTAGAGGAGAGGGAGGAGTCGTTTCTTTAACTAAGTTAGTTTTGAAAATTCAGTCTTCAGAACTGTATCTGAAGGAGCCAGCAAAAGCTAGGACATCCAAAGTAAAATATTATTTCCAACGCCGTAGTATACAATTGATTAGGTGATGTTTCAATTTTATTTTATCGGTTCGTTGAAACCATATAACCCATACCCAAAACTCCCATAATGAATCAACTACTCCCTTCATGGTCACATAGTCATTACAGAATGATTGTCCAATATGTTACTATTAATGCTAATAGTACCCATTTTTCTATGTAAAATTTTCTCCATTGTACATTTTACTTCTTAGATTAAATGAGTTCATTTCATGTTTGAAGGTTAATGATTTCTTATGTTTTTTTTTTCTTTCCTTCTTTTGACAGGATGCCCATTACTGTTCACATGTGGGACAAGAAGTCCTGTAGCCTGAAAATTATAGCAGAATACGGTCAAGAGTATGGCAAGGAAAACCCAATCCGTGTCCTGTATCATGGTTATGGCCACTATGATGTATTGAAGAGTTCTTCTAGTGAACCGCAGTCCAAGTTGTAAGATCTCAACCTATCATCTTATGCTTTAGTTTTTAATAACAGAGACCAGGGTGTAAAGGATCGGCTGATCCTGAGTTGGATCGTCTGATACCATTCGGGATTGGCTCGCTCTGAGATGTGATACATATGTCGGTCAAACTCATTCGGATCATCCGATCCAACTCGGCCGAGACTAGTAATATATCATTATTTTTGTTCTTTTGACTCATTGTTTGACTTGACCAATCCTAATACGGATCGCAGATCCATCTCAGGATCAGCCGGGAATGTTCCCGATCCAATCCCCGAGTTCAAATACTATGACAGAGACATGGGCAACAGATATTTTATTTTCACGTATACTAGACTTCTTCCGAACATGTACATACAATGAAAATTGGTTCTCTGTTCAGTTATGCAGGCTCCTTTCTTTTTTTAGTAATTCAACCCTGTCTAGCTTGTAGGTTGAATGAACATGGTGGCTTCGCCCTTCTATGTGCAACAATTTCTCTGATGCACAAGTATAGGTAATGAATGAAAGATGATATGTCCGAGTCCTAATATGTTTCCAGGATTAGCAATATTACATCCTCACACAAGGCACACATGAAAGAGTGAAAATCTCATCTTTGATTGTTATATAGGAAATATCCTAGTATAATATAGAAAAATTTCAGATAATTTGTCTCTATGATTCACCCTTCTTCACTGATAATTATTTTCAGTCCACTCAGTAGAAAATTGCACCAGGCAATTGGTTATGATCATTTTAGCAGGTTGGTTTTTAGGCATTATAGATGTTAGGGGTGTAATTTGGTCGGTTTGGTTCAGTTTAGTGGCCAAACCAAAACACACCGAAATATAGTGAACTAAGCAGAAAACCGAACCGAAATAAAAAACCGAAGTCAAAACCAAAAACCGAACCGAACTATAGTGACCAAAACTGAAAACCAAACCAAACTGAAATGGATTTGATTTGGTTCGGCTCGATAAAATTAATGCTATTTTATGTACAAAATACACACAAAACACACACACATACATGTACATATATACGTATATGTATATTAATCTAGTTCAGTTTGGTGTACATATATTTAGTCAAGTTTAGTTTTTCATTTTCCAAACCAAAACCAAACCGACGTTTTTGTCAAATGGCAAAAAGGCCTTTTCTAAATTTACATCTTGCTTGTTTAGAACTTAAAAATGTTAAAAACTGAACAGTTACTATATATATATATATATTGTCCATGTGATCTATCTTGAGAATTCCTTGTCAAGCTGAATGTCTAACTAGGCAATTAAATTCGGTGAGGCAGATCGGAACAACTTTTGCCTTCGAATATAAACTGATATGTTGATAAAAATTGCACTCATGGGCTGACAAAATCTTTTGGGGACATTGACAGGTACAAGAAAAGATGATGGGATGGTTGCACAGGAAAGCTTGTGGGGGATTTAGCATATTGAACTATGTTCCTTTTAAACAAATGCAGAGAATTACAGTAGCATTTCTCTTTGGATGTGAAATTCACATCTCACAGTTTTTAGCAAATAATTTCTTTCAAAATTTCCATGATCTAAACCCTTTTAACAGTTTTTTTCCAAGGGTTGTGGTCCTGCTCTATTGGTAGGTGTATATTAGAGAGCTATGAGACTGATCAGAACTGCTAGTAGGATGCACTGGACTGGATAGTGGTTCATGCCCTAGAGGGGCGAGGCGCCATTCCTAATGTGGGATCAATATTGTATACTTGTTTCTACAGATTAGACTTTTCAGCTAACAAGAACTTGAAATTATAGGACATAATAACTATGTCACATACACAAAAAAGGCAGGCTATGAATGGTGGATGGAGAAAGAGAATGGAAAATAGGGTCCCTGCAAGTGAGAACGAGTAGTAGAGTTGCAGCAAAAGATGAAAGAACAGCACAAGGATGCTTGAAATACTCACGTTTCAAGGCTTCTTTCCATCTGTGCCAGGGTTCTGTAATATGCATTCACTTGCTCGCAGAGCTCGGCATAGTAAAACTCATGGAGGACTACGTCCTTGTTGCAAAGCGTGTTGAGAAGAATCAAAACATCTTCCGCATTGCGGAAGCAGTTAGCGACGACTACTATTCCTCTGTAACGAAGATGGCCCACATCATCTGGAGTGTTAATCAGATTGTTCATTAGAAATGCATAAGATGTTATGTGATTGAAACAATCGTTCGAACACTGTTCCAAGGCGATAAGGTTTTTGAACAATGTATCCATGTAAGAATCAATCCTTATACTAGGGATCTCCAGTACTCCATTGTTGAAGGTTATATCCAAAAAACTAGAACCTGTCACCTTCTTATTGAACTTGATCCCAGCCTTTAGGAGTTCTTTTACACAATAAACAAATTCCGTTCCAGAACTCCTGGATTCCGTCCTTGGATGCAAGGGAGTTATGAAGCTCTGGTGCAGTAAATCAAGCAAATGCTTTGCTTCCATCAGGTCAAATTCTGAGCTCAATATTGGACGTGTACTGCTATGGAAAAAACCAAGTGCTAGCTCAGTGAGAGAGTTGTCTCCTTGTTCAGGATCTGCGATTAGATTGAATAAACATTGGAGCACAAACAAAGGAAGTTGATTTTCCAGTAATATCATGTCGCGACGGATGCTATGAAGCATCCAAGCCGTATCGAATATGGGATCGTTTTGATCCCTCGATTCTTTTTTCGCGTATTTTCGAAAGAGCTCGATAATAAAGCAACCATCAAGTACCATCATCTGCACAAACTCATCACTAGTTAATCCAATGGCTTCTGCATAACATTGACGAGCTCGTTCTTCGAATCCCCTTACAGCTTGGATGTAGCTCTTCAAGTAGTCCATGTCCGCGGGTGTGGGTAACCGAGTGAGAAGCTCTTTGAGGTACCGCCGCTTATAATCTTCCATGGCTTGTAACTTCTGTTTGCTGCCTTTGTGGTAAGGTCCAATGGAAACTGTTTGGGGAACATAAACAGCGTTCTGGTTATCTTGTCGAAGTGTATTGGGAACTCTATGGATGAAACTTTGGGTAGGTGATGGAGAGGTGAGAGGGAGCTTTTCCTTGATAGAGGCGGCCAATATCACGTCTTCCTCTGCATATGCGTATCTGATAATCTCCCGTGGCGGTGGTGGTGGTGGTGGTGGCAGCAAAATTTCTTGTGGCAATGGCAATTGTTTGTATGGGAGATTAACCTGTGAAAAAATTTTGTATTTGATTTGCCCCCGTTTCCGCGGCAAACTTGTCTCCTTCCTCTGCATATTCGTTTATGATCTTCCCCGTTTCTGCTTTTCAAAATTTTGAATTGATGGAGGATTAACACCTCTTATCTCAATTAGAGCATGTCTTGCGACATTTGATGAAGCCCTTGGTGATGCAGAATTTGTAAAGAGGAACTTGAACGTCTTAAATTGATAAAACTAGAGTTCATCAATATAAATACATCAACAGAGATGTAGTCCGGAAAGTCTATTTTAAGATAGTCTAAACTATTAGGTAGCCATTTTATCAAGAATGTTTCTTCACTGATATAACCTGTGGAAAAGACAAAGAGACGAGTAAAGAGAGAGGAGATCGAGATGTTGGGTATGCCAACAAGAAACTTGCACACCACATAGCAAGGAACCTTAGTGTTGAGAATGCATTCCACTACTTGGAATGAGTTCCAATCGGTGGAAGGTGTTATCACAGATTAAGAGAGAGAGGACAAGAATAAGAAAATACCTTTTAACACAGATTTTAGGAATGGATTTTGAGTTTTGGAGTATTACGAGGCCTAAATTTTCGTTTGGCTGTAGTCTGGTTCAGGAACTCGTTATAGCTTATAGGAACTAATTTTGATGGCTTATTGGTCATGCTTGGTTAGCATGTAACAAGTTTAGTTTTGATGAATCTAATCTAATATACATGTTTGGTTAACATGTTTTAAAATATTTTTTTACTAATTTTTTAATTTGTTTCATATAATTATACCAAAGAAAATAAAATTAGTTTCATATAATCTCATAGCCTCACGTAAACTTTGCGCACTTATATCCTATTTATATATGATAATAAAATCAAAATAATGTATTGACAAGTTTGTCACTGCACACTTTATTTACAAGTTTTTCACTGCATAAACTCAAAAATCGTTCCTAAAATCTAAAATCAAAATCAGTATTGGAGGTGATTATGCGATGAAAGGTATTTTCTTATTATCATTTTCGAAGAACTCATTCCAAGTCATGGAATGCATTCCCAAAATGTCAGCTAAACGCTCTAAGACGACCAAAAGGCTTAAAAAATAAAAAATAAAATAAAAATAGAGAAAGAAGACCCAATTGCAACAGGAGGATGGTTTCTATTTTTCCACCATGATTTGGAGAAAAGATGCAGACATATGTTAACGATTTATATGAAGATCCATAACCCAGAAAATATATATATATATATATATATGCAACTCACCTGATTGTTCTTCATTTAAGGCTGCTCACTTGGGATCAAAAAGTAGTATTCAAGGAGAAGAACATATAATAAGTGGTTTATGATTTGGATCCCCAGAAAAACTCCACTTATTAGGGGATCTGCAAAGGTTCTTCCTCTTCTTCTTGCCAGAACCTGAAAAACCATGAGAAATTTGTATAGAGAGCCCAACCCCTTCCTAAATAAGGGCTAGTCCTATTTGACTTTTGGATGAGTAAATATAAAATGGGCAAAGCGACTTTCTGAGTCTAGCCGTCCAGAAACACTTATATATATATGAGCAAAAAATTGCTGTAAAACTGTTCTTTATACAGACCTGACAAGAATGCAAGCCCAAATGGCAATAATAAGAAAAACACAAAAGCTTAACATTTACATGATTTGGAAAGAGAAGTGAAATGAGATACATATTTATATGATAAAGAAAAGGTAAGAGGCAAAACAGAAATGCAGCTAATTGCTATCTTTCCATACATCCAGCAAGAGTTGATATCTGAAAACATTTGGTAAAAGTCCTCTATCACACATTTATAGCAGGCTCTCCAGTTCCGGAACTGGAGGTCCCAGGTTCGAGTTTATGGGCTTACCTGATATGTGGTCCTTGTGGTGGGGTCATGCATCCGGGGTTTATCTCATCCCTTGAGATCGAGGGTTCCATGTCACCCAAAAAAAAAAAAAAAGATAACGTTCATACATCTTTTAGCATGCCATGCATGTATCTCTTGTGGACAGATTTTTGTTACTATGGCATATTTTTTTTTATCTCTTTATGGATTCATTCTATTACTGTCTAAAAACTCAATTTCGTTGAAATCTATGGACATAGTTTCGGACGATACCATGTCTTATATCAAGGAGTTGTTTATACATGTTGATCAGGATCAAGCAATAACAATAAACACAGTAAAACGAAGATCAAAACAATGCATACAAATATACATGGTTCAGCAAAGCTTATGTCCACGGGAGAAAATAAGTTTCCACTATGTCAAAAATGAATTAGGGTTATAACTTATTAAAATAATTTTGCATTTAATTATAATTTTCACCATCCTCACAACAAATTTCCATGTGTTTTTGCCAAGTGATTGTCCGATAATGAATCAATTACTCCTTTCATGGTCACATAATCGTAATTACAGAGTGATTGTCCGTCTGATATTTTACTATTAATGCTAGTATTACCCATTTTTCTATGTAATTTTTTCTCCACTCTCCATTTTACTTCTTAGATTAAAGAGTTCATATCATGTTTGAAGGTTAACGATTTCTTTATGTTTTTCTTTTCTTTCCTTCTTTTGACAGGATGCCCATTACTGTTCACATGTGGGAGAAGAAGTATGGTTGCTTTAAAGTTATAGCAGAATAGGGTGAAGAGTATGGCAAGGAAAACTCAATCCGTGTCTTGTATCATGGTTATGGCCACTTTGATGTATTGAAGAGTTCTTCTGGAGTTGTAAGATCTCAACCTATCGTATGCTTTTGTTTTTAAGAACAGAGAGTCATCAGATCCGATTGCCGGTAAGTAACCAGTAATACCCACAGCTCCACTACTTTGATTCCATTTTGCTATTTTTTTTTTTTTTTTGGTGATGTGGAACCCTTGACAGTGATTCTAAATTGCAGAAATAATGAAGGCTTGGTTAGCTTTAGAACCCCAATAAGGGATGTCGGAGGAAAAGAAGAGTAATACAAGCATTTGAAGAACATTCAAAGGGAAAAAACAGATGGTGTCGCTCTCTTTCTTCGACTTTTCCCTCCTTCGACTTCGACTGCTTTTCTTTCTCATCTTATCACGCTAGTCGTCGTCTTTGAAAGTTGAAAACAAACAAAAACGTTATTATTTGCTTCAAATGTCACAGTACATTCTATTTTTCAATTTTTTTCTGTTATGCCACTCTTGGGAAGGTTCTTCTTCCCTTCTTTTCTTACGTTTTTAAATCCACTTGGAAGGACTTGAATCTTTCCTCAGTCTAAAGTCGTCTAGAGAGAGAGTGTGTGTGGGGTCTCCTCTCTCTCTCAAACCAAAATTTCAATTTGGAAAATTTGAGAACTTGTTGGTATTGATTTCATATTTGAAGATTGGGTCTTGGGGTTGTGGATAAGTTGGGGTGGTTGACTATTACTGGGTTTCATCCTTTGGTTGGTCAATTGTGTGATTCTTTCTAGATAATATGCCTATCAATTTTTTTTTTTAAGTTATTCAGAAAATATATTTTTTAGATAATATCCATTTGTGGCCAATTTTTGTATATAAAATCAGTCTATAATTCTGGATCATCCAAAGGTCTTTTGGATGTGGGAAGTGACAACAGCCAATAACGAAAGCCACATAACCCTGTACATGAGGTTGACATCAGACAAATTTATGTGACTTAAAAAAATATATAATAATAATAATAATAATCATTAATATTGACAATATCTCATTCAAGTTTGATACATGTGGGTTAGATGAATACTCCTTTTTTTGGGTACATTTTCCACGGGTGGTGGCCCACCTGACACATAGTCAGTAAAACAACGTTTGGGCTGGAGGCAAACCGTCAAGGAAGCTCTCATTAATATAATGAAGGGAAGTTTCGAACTTAGATCTTGGGAACGACACCCCAAGACTCTATCACTGTCCCAAGTGACACCTTCGAAAACCATAGTGTACAGGATCGATGTTAAAACACCTAACCATTGCTCCAAAAGTTTCAAGACTTATAGAAATTGATTTGGTTAAGCACTTAACAATTAAGATCGTAACATACCACCACGCTTTCGTAGCTGATGTCCACAATGACCCACTCTATTGACACTGATCCGATGGTAGCTATGTGCAGCCTGAATGTACACCCCTAGTTTCGGCCTTCTAGCAAGATGTGGTAGACACAAAAGACAACATCAAAAGGGGAAAAATATATATATAGAAATAAGAGAAAACAATCTATGTATGAAAAGCATCGTTAGGTAGAAGTCCTTCATCACACATTTCTGGCAAGCTCTCTAGCTTAGGAACTCTGGAGGTCCCATGTTCAAGTTCTCGGACTTACGTGATATATGGTCTTTGTGGGTGGGGTCATGTATCCCTGTACCCACTAAGTGGGGTCAGAAGTTCCACGTCACCAAAAAAAAAAAAACGATGACATTCTTGATATTGTAGCATGCCATGCATGTATCTCTTCCATTGATTGTTTATAAATACATATTGTTGGGAGGAAACCAACAAGTAGTGTGCTCTTGACGCTCAATAACTCGAGGAGAAGCGTAGTAGCATGTTATCCTATAACAATAGCTTGAAATTTCATTGATAAACTTCACAAGGAAGAAGATACAAGACTTAGTTTCTCTTACTACATTCAAAAACGAGATTTGACTAATTTAACTAATCTACACATTCCAAAGACATAAACCCAGCTACCTAAGCCTTCAAACATAAAGAAAGCAAAGAACTACTACATTCTCCAAGTGACAATTAATGCCAGCTAACTACTCACACTAAAACTAGCTTATAGACCATAGCAATTATACTCAAGCTTCATACACCAAAAAAAGTGTTTAGCTTTCACTTCTAATACAAATATCTATATGCATACTAATTCATGCATATTAATATTATAGCATGCCATGCATGTATTTGTACTATTGACTGTTCATAAGTACAAATATGTATGCATACTTATACAGATGTAAATTCATACATAGCTGTGCCATGTGCATTATGACGTAGGGATGGCAATTGGGTTGGTTTAAACCGAAAAACAAAAAAATCAACCCAAAAAAAGTCAGTTTGGTTTGGGTTTTTTTTTTTTTTCAAATTTTGATTTGGTTTTGGTTTGGAAAATGAAAAACCGAATTAATTTGATTTGAATTTCGGTCTAGGCTTTAATTAAACCGAAGCAAACTGAAAACCGAACCAAACTCAACTAAATACATGTAAACAGAATGGAATCAAACTAGATTAATATACATATATCTATATATGTATATGAATGTGTGTGTATTTTATGTGTATGTGTAATTAGTACATAAAATAGCATTACTTTAGTTTGATTTGGTTTTCGTTTTTTTTTTTTTGTTAATTTGATTTTTGGGTTAGTTCACTATATTTTGGTTTGATTTTGGTTTGACCATTAAACCGAACCAAACCAACTGAATTACACCCCTATTATGAAGGATTAGGAATATTGCATGGGTTATCCTACAAAAATGTCTGATGGGAATCTGTTAGAGATAATGGGTGGCTTATATTCATCAAAAAGACTATATTCTTGACCTATAAAACTATACCCAAAACCCAGCTTACATACCAAAACAAAAAATGCACCCTATAAGTTTTTGCATTGACTTAATCGCAGAACATACCCCAATTACGGTCGAAATCTGTAAACTCGACCCCCTAGAATTCTGGAAAATTAGTGACCCAAAAGAATAGTAATGCCAAAACTTTATAGATCAACTTTTGAATAGATAATTCGTATCCTTCACATGTATCGTTGTTCTTCTCACACCAAATCGATCACGAAATTGCTGTTAGATATAGGTTCCATAAGACTGTAATTCTTCCAATATTTTTTTTTCAAGCCCCAAGTAACTAACTCATCTTTAAATCCACGTTGCATAACTTATGTCACACAATCCGTATTACAAGGAGGCGTTTTGGCGCTCAGAAAGCCAATCCGTGTTTTGAGCAGAGAAACACCTCATATCCGTGTATTTGACATTTCAAATCCACATATTTGACTTTCTGAATGCGAATTGGAGTGAAAAGGCAAAATAAAAGGGTTTTGTTTATAACTTTTTAGGGATCTCTATGAAAATATAAAAATTCACATGTTTTATATTATATACGGATTACAATAAAACTTTAAACTAAAGGGGTTTTCTTGTAATATATTGAGAGTTTTATGAAAATATAAAATAAATCTTATGTTGAAAATATGGTTAAAATAGATTGAGAGGAAAATAAATTTGTATTATTTCATTTTGTTGTGATGGAGCATAAAAAGGGAAATTGAAATATTTTTATATGAATTATACTATATATATATATACTTTGTAGGCGTTCTGGACTACAAGTTATTTTCAAGTTTGGTGCTCTTGCGCTTTTACTCCCGTATCCGCTCCGCTTTCTAATGACTTGGTGCATAACCGACTTCACTCCGAATCTATTGACCAAGTTGGGCATTGTAGATATTATACATGGAAACTTCCAAAATGTGGGTCTAGAAGAGCCAGATCTTATATATACTTTGATAATATTTGATTTTCGGGTGTTGGAGTGAGTGATGCAGGAAATCAAAAGTAGCTACCTTCAAATGTGAGGCTCAGTTGTCTGGTGAAATGCTCTAAGTTTAGAAACCTCGTGATACAGAGTTTCAACCATGGCAGCTTATTTAGAGAATCCTACTTTTTCGTGTTTATTTTCAATTTACCTTATTTTGTATACCAAGTTTCAGCAAAAAAACATTTGCCAAATGGCAAAAAAGCCTCTCCTAAATTTAGTATCTTGCTTGTTTAGAATAATGTTAAAATTTGACAGCTACTTATATATATATGGATATGCAGTCGTGGTTTGACAAAATATTTCGGGGACACTGACAGTTTCAAGAACAGATGATGGGGATGATTGTTACGAATTGAACTCCATCAAATCTTATGCGCTCGATCTCCTTGCATTGCGATCGATCTCATTTTGGATCGATTTCAATTAGGATCGATCTGTTACTTTGTCCATG
The DNA here is from genome assembly GCA_031762675.1 of Pachysandra terminalis. Lineage (NCBI taxonomy): Eukaryota > Viridiplantae > Streptophyta > Magnoliopsida > Buxales > Buxaceae > Pachysandra > Pachysandra terminalis. The sequence continues at coordinate 1,007 of JAUPMG010284812.1, read as the reverse complement.
AACTATATATTCCTTGATTCAAGGAATAACTATATATATTGTTTCCTTGTACATTGTTACCATATACTAATCCTTAGATTGTGGATCTAGGATTCGACTTATGGATTGTATAGCTTCTATTTAATTGTGTACATTGCCTTGTAAACATTATTGAAAATAAAGAACTTTCTCCTTTCTCAAATTTTGTTCAGTTTTACATGGTATCAGAACATTGATCCTTATTCTGAGAAAATTTTCTACAACCTTCTTGAATCGTTTTAATGGCTGAGAATGATTCCACAAAGTCTAGTGTTGATCAAGGAACTCAAAAGCCTATTGATCTCACTATAACCACTTCAACTATTGATCCATCCGATCCTCTCTTTATTCATGCCTCTGATCATCTAGGGATGATTCTTGTTCCTAAAGTCCTTGACGGAACAAACTATGCTATGTGGAGACGCTCCATGTTGGTGAGTCTTAGTGCTAAAAACAAGTTAGGATTTCTCAAAGGCACTATACCCACCCCCAGCGAAACTGATCCTAAGCATCAAGCTTGGCAGCGCTGCAATGATATGATTCTCTCCTGGATCCTCAACTCGTTAAGTCAGGATCTTGCCAACAACGTTCTATACGTAGAAACTCCTTCGGAAATATGGACGGATCTTCAAGAACGCTTCTCTCAAGGTGATTTCTCTCATTACTATCAGGTGCAACGTTCTATTGTTGAATTAAAACAAAATCAGAACTCAATTTTTACTTACTATACTATGATCAAGACTTTGTGGAATGAACTGAAAACATGTAGCCCATCCTTTTCATGCACTTGTGGTGGATTGAAACATTTGAATGACGAAGAAGAAACAATGAGGCTCGGACAGTTTCTTATGGGTCTGAATGAGTCATATTCTGTTGTAAGAGGAAAAATCATGTTGATGCAACCTTTACCCACAGTCAAGAAAGCATACTCACTTCTTTGTGAAGAAGAGAAGCAAAGAGGACTGGTTGAACACAGAAGTACAGACCAA